>LUCH01000531.1:0-45327 GCA_013368495.1 Paragonimus heterotremus
TCGAAGTGTTGTGTGATAACACGCTTTTAACAGTGTTTCGAAATTCCAAACAGCAATAACTGGAAGTCGCTGGGTTGAATCGGCTACCTCTTTGTGTTTCCAGTCCACTCTTACACAGTTGGAGTACAACTCAAAGTTGCAACTAAGCGAGCATTAGATAGAACCTCTCCAGATAGCTGTGGGGATAGTGCGGAGACCAGCGGAGACAGCACGGCCCATGAAGTATATCACATAAACGGGGGAGACATGATAGATCATGATATGCGGTAAACAAAGTCACCCAAAAGAAAATAACTGGGTAGAAGTACACACTACGTTCAGCTGAAAACCTGATTAACTGTGACCAGAATTCCGGTTCAGAAAAGCAAAGCTCTGATGGACGGCGAACATGTAAGTGAATAACGTATGCTTTCACTGAACAGAAGAAAGTTCGTGTTACACACAAAGAAACGAAGGCGATAACGACCAGGCAACTCACAAGGGAACGGGGGGGGGGTTAATTAGCGATGAACTGATTTTATAATGCAGAGTTTAACGGCTTGCATGGCCCAATATCTCACCTTGAGCACATCCTGTGGTAATTACTATTGAAACATTTGGAAGATAATCTAATGGATTTCATATGATACAATGAATTGGGTGGATAACTAGGTCTGAATGTGGAATTTCTGAGCACGTAGTTTGGCTTTATAGTCCAGATAGTACAGTGCTTGTCTTGCCTGATGAGGCTGTTTCTGACGCCGAGGTCTGAAGTTTTCGTAATCGGGGCTCTTCAAGACTATCGGGCGTTACATAATTTCAATTGTAAAGAACTGCTGTACTTATGTCTAAGTGATTGTTGCACACCCAGAGGAAACGAACAACGGCAACTGAACGTGCGATCGGAAGCCGATTTCATCCGTTGTAAGGCACATCGTAGAAACAGGCTATGTTTTTGACTCGATCACTTCGCTCAAAATGCTATTGCTTAATCAGAATTCGAAAATGCTCAAGTTTTCCGAAGCTATACAAATTAGAAACCACCGTGTGGCCTTGTGTGAGCATAAACTGTTGACTGACTAAGTTTTTATGCTTTCGAACCGAAAAAATCATTTTTGTTTATATAGGACACGGTGGCGATTTTTCCGTTGTTGTTGTTATCTGCTTGTAGCCGATATGCTAATATTCAGGATAAAAAATGAGACTTAGCGAAATGTTAGTAACAAAATGTGAATCTTATTTGTTACTGATGAACTGGATTAATGGAACTAGGTGTTGTGAAATGTCAATAGATCTTCCTGTAACAGAGGAGATGATAAGTAGTTGTTGAAGGAAACATTCATCCATATAATGCAATTTGTAGTGTACTGAAATCACTGATAATAGCGAGTTGGTTGGGATCGCACAGAGTCTACTAACACGCATGCAAGTCGGAAAGGTGGCAGACAGCAACCATGCAGAGATAATTGAGCAGTCAATAAACGTAGTAGAGAGCACGAAACTGAATCCGGAACAAAAGAGATCACCAACGGGATTGACATATAAACCAAACCAATGTTAATGCCGCTTTGTTTTTGATACTTCTCTGTCAAAGCGCTGAACATCTTGGTTCTTCTTTTTACCTATCTGCTATTTCCTATTCAATATCTACAGACAGTAATGCGGGTGTTTCAAACGTACAATAATCAAGGTGAGTAAACGGAGGATGGCTGTAAAGATAGGCACTGCATTGTCGATTGTCAACGGACAGGAGGACTCAACAGTGAAACCACACACTGGTAACATGAATAGAATGAGAGTGATAGGGTTGCAAGTATTGGCAAATCAGAACGTTGAAACTCACTTAGAATGACTGATCAGCTTCAGGCCACATTGCGTCAGGGGGCGCCAGTACGAAATGTACAATAAATGGTGAAGACCTGCTGTGATGAGTGAATTTAATCGTAAGACTCAAGATTCGATCGCTACATATCAGTGCAGATCTTGCGAAAACGTATTATGAGAAGTTGAGAGAGTACTACTGGTTACACAAGCTCGTACTGATCTTCTGGTAGAATGTTTAGTTCAAGCCATTAGTAACGTATTAGTAAATTAGCCGGGTTATTTTCCCACATAAATGACTTAAATGGATCGACAACTCGACTAACCTGCAAACGTTCGTAATTTACACAGGGGTGTACCATTAAAGCTACCTCCAAAGAAAGGAGAACAGTTGACGGATATGTTGTCAAAAGGGATTATTCATCTGGCTTTGATTTTGTTGTGACTCGTCTTGATTGTCTGTTAGAAAGATGTTATTTTTTCGAAGTTCGTTGCGGTTGTCCGACGAAAAGTTGTTGAATTGTTGGATTCGGCGACTATTCAGGTCAAAGCGCTAAACCAGTTCTTCAGACCTCTCTCCGTTTGGTTCAACATCCTGGATTATACTGTTGAATGAATATATTTGCTTAACGGAGACCACTGCCGCTGAATAACGAACAACTGTTAGTTTGTGAAAGTGACTTGCTCATACCCAATACCTATATCAAATTTGGCATGAATTGCTACAGTGTTTTAGCGTCTCACTGACCTCTTCTTAGTGCCTGCAACATGGCTTCATTTTCTGACAGTTCAAAGATGGCTTTGTCTTCCATTCTTCACTGATCAACTAAACAGGTCGCTTATCTGATGAGCACCTCGACCTTTGTTAACTTGTCCCAGGTTTATTTCATAATGAAGCGAAAAGCCGTCCAATAAAGCACAACCTTTATTATCCAACTCGCTAGTTAGCATGCCACGCGCGCGCTCATGTGCACTTCCGCCCGGTTTCTGTGTGTGATCGACGACTTATATTGGGGTTTTTTCCACCTGCCATTCCTCATCCGTTGGTCCGACCTCTTTGAACGAGGGCTCGTTCGGTCGCTCGTGTTGTCCGCAATTCGTCCACTTTGGGCTTTTACCGTATTCTATGACTGTGTCGAGTGTTGGAATAATCACACCCCCGATCTGGGCGTCCATCTTATTTTGTCTGCCATGTCTCGCCCGTAGGTCTGATCTAGCTGAACGATGGCTTATCCGGTCACCTGTGCTGTCCTCGATCCGCTCGCTGTGGGTTTTCGGACGTAACTCCATATGAGGTTGAGGTATTCCGCTGAGTGTTGGAATACTTGCCACTCCGGTTTGATAATCCATCACAATATCGGTGTAACGTGCAACTTATCTTCAGTACGTCTTCTGTCTTGTATAATGATCCTGTTTTCTTCCAGACTCTGGTGTTACGCTGCACTGCGTTGGTTACACTGTTCAACATTTGCTCGATACTTCGAATTACTCTGTTTATTAGTCCTGTGTAATTGACATTTTCACGAAGAACCACACTGGGGATTTGTTACATTTATCATGTTTATTCCCGTATCGTCATACTGCATTTTTGTCTTCACTACTACTTTCAACTTTTGATACTTGGGTGGATTGCTCCACCAGCATTATTTGAGCCAGTCGACGATGAGCACTCCTCCATTTGACATCGGTCCATTCCTTGCATTTTGTAATGTAACCAGGTTCATCTAATATCTTTTACAACCGTTTCTGTGGTGATGAGTAATCAACGATTAGCATGAAGCCTATTTGTATCGTTGGCACGATTGATTAAAACAAACAGATGTTACTATTGATTTTGGGCACAATCATTTCGAAATTAGTTGGACTACTGTAAGTTTTACGAGTAATATGGTAACAGCACTTTGGCTGATAGAGGCCAATTTCCGATCACCAGATGGGAAGCCGACACGCTGTCCACCACATCACTCTTGTATCCGTAGGGAAGTGAACATACCCAGGGTTAACCCTATCCCTATCACAATGTCTTCCTTGGTGACCGGATGAAGTCCGCCGCACAAAGTAACCGTTTACCATACAGCTTCTTAAGATGCCACTTAGTAACGACTAATTGCCGTACACAGTCTCCATTTGGTTGTAAGTTTTGCACGTTTGTTACTAATTAATTTATTATAGACGGATAGATTTGAGCTGAGTGAGCACTCAGTATTCCCATGTGTTCTGTCGAATCAGTAGGCATAGAGCTGATATGATAGACTGTATAATCCAGGAGCATTACAGATTTTATAGGTACCCACCGAATTTCCGTTGAATCAAAGTAGCGGAACAGGAATAAAATCCCAGAAGTTCGCATATGCTTATATGAATCCAACGTAACATCTCTCGTAAACCCCAGTTTCGATTGTTGACCACTACCAGTGACAGAAAGGCAGAGAGAAAGCGCCATTTTTGTAAACGTAAAACAATATGAATTTGTAGAGTGGCGGTTGGTCATTCGAACCCAACAGCCCCACTTTAATGGCCTTTTATTTAGCATGTTTGTAGACCTGAAAATAGTTGTCGTGTACTAGTATGACAGTTCGGTGTTTCCAGTAATGTACCATAATCAGTAGAAGACTTAATATCATGGGGTTCCACCCAGAGTTATACGGCAAGAAATGCTAAATCTGCTGAACTGAATGGACCCGCCAGAACACACAGTCGGGAAGGGCCAATTTCTTTCAATACCAGAGAAAGTGATAACCAGCGAGGATTTTATATCACCATGGATAAAATGTCAGCTAAAGTCTTTTCTGTGATTAGTTATTTGTGATTCAAAATTCTTTGCAATATTTTCACAGAAAGTCTGTTCAGTCTTCCTACTGTTAATGACAGAGAAATATATTTGTTTGATCAAATGATACTGAAATAATAATCATCTCATACTGATAACGTAGATCTCACGTTACGACCGGTGATCTGGTCTATCAGCTTCTTTAAGTCTACATCAAGCACTCCTAATAAGACAGTTATTCGGTCCGTATCGATATGATGGGGACTTGACAGTTAAACGCCATAAATTCACTGATATTGTACAGTACAGATACGGTTACTTGTGAAATTAATAAGATTTAGCGGTATATCATCAGGGATTTCCGTGCTAATTAACATGGAATGATACCGCCTGATTTGCTTCAGAAGTAAATTACGGAGCATATTCGAAATGCATTACAGCATTGAATAAACTTGTCCATCGTCTCTAGACAAACAGCTCTTGGTCGTATTCAGCACAGGTTTTATACGAAATTTTGAATGTCCGAAATATTACTTTGAATTTAAGGGACACTTCTAGATATAGAGAAAGGGTGGAATTGCTAATTCACTTTTTTCTTACATCTGGAGGTTTTATGCTGTATACTTTCGCTGCCGAACTTTGTCCACGCTGCGAATTGGTTGTCTGCAAAGGAGAGCAAGCATTACAACCGTGAACATGCACAACTAAGCTTTTCACCACCGCATTTCGTCGATCATCTCATCTTACCAGTCTAGCAGATCTGTTACATTTCCTCCACTGTTATACTTTAAATGCAAGCACAAGTGCAGAAGATTGTCAGTGGTGTGTAATCCTAATGTAATGTTCAGAATTTGGTTTGTTCCGTGGGTCGCAATTAATGTAGTACTGTAAATGAAAACAGAAAGTGGCACAACCTCATGAAGTTCAAGAATATCAATGAGCAATAGTCCATGTGTTTCTCTTTAGAGCTCAGTTTTAACAAGAATGGCGGAAGTGATGGAGTGGACTGGTGAATTGTAAGCGTATTTCCAGCATTTCTAGTACGCTTGTTGGGGATAATTTTTGTTGGGCTATCCTTGGATCACTTCCTTTTAAGTTGTGGGCCAAATTTACGAGCTGAAGGCTTCGGTATAATACGGAATACTGTACGGTTACAGATGTACTTTTAGGAAAGTTGTTCATTTTATCCCCCTGCGTGGTCGACAAGAGGGTCCCTCAGCTCATGATTTAATAGCCACATATCATGTTGTTTTTCAGTATTCCATACTGTGCCTATTTTGGCTCAGCATGTAAATATATCGCTTACCGAATCACTAGTTGTGTAGCAGAATATCACTCAACCTCAGCGAACGTTTCTCTTTCTGACATCTGTAGGTTTCCCCAACCTTTCAGTAAACTGTACACATCCCTCGTGCTTTTCTGTAAAAGATGTTTTTTAGACCACAGTTCTTGATGCCGCCCACAACGGCAGCGTTGCTCACCAGGGTCAAAGCTTTGTTCTTTTTAGGGGATCGGACGATGACGTTTGTAAAAGTAAACTCAAATGAAAGAATTTTGTTTTCGTACGTCATAATTCTAGGTTGGCTCTTCTTCGACGTGCAGTTCGAGCTGTTGGATCCGGCGATTTATGGAGGTCAGGTAAAATATTTCAACCGACGGTGTTTTACGATGTATGGTCCTCCTCTGATCTGCTTCCTGTGAACTAAGCAGCAATCCATTTTGGGACTAGTGGATGTCGACAAGGCTCACCAGCCTCAGACATGCATGGAGTTGCGTGGCGCGAATCCGTTTTCAGCCCTTTTCTAACCACTACTTCCATTCGAACTTCAGTAAGACAGCATGACGTTCGACGTAGACTCAAAAAAGAAATATCTTAACTGGATATACAGTACCAACTGTCGTAGGAAACCTGTTATCATTTTGATAGTACACTTCCATGGAAGACTACCTCCATTGGAACAGTTTGGGATTAAGTGAATCGGTTTGAATGTGCGTCAGCAGCATGCACCTCCTAGTTGTTGAGTAAATCTACTACTTCTGACAGTCTGTGGTTGCTCTAGTGTTTCCGTCTAAAACTATCTCCCTCACTGAGTTGTACATGGGCGCTATCTCCTTCCATATCGACATCACCACTATACTGTGGTATACGTCAGTGAACAAGCAATGTGTTATTATCGTATCACATAATGACCTGAGTATAAAGTATTTAACTATTTCTTATGATGATTTACTCTCAACCGTCCATACAGGTGGAACGTTGTCTTGTATGTTATCGCGGAAGAGTTGAGCTTATCAGGTGTTTCCGTGTAGAACGGATAAAGGTACACTGCAATAAATTCTCATCAAACTAGAAAAAAGGCTATAAACGATTCGAACATTACATAAAGGCTAGTATGTATGCCTATTAGGTAAATAGAACAAGCAGCACCAATCCTTGTAAGTGACCATATCTGTTAAATCGCTACTTTTCAAACCAAAGAGTAGATACTGAACAAGAAGTAGGCGTACATAATTTATATGGTTTGACAGAAAAATTTTGAATTTAGTCAAGTCTTAGCTTTCCATACGTACCACAGTATCATAGAAGTAAAGTAAATATTACCGTGAACTCGCTACAAACATGCATGACAGTGTTAATGCGTTCAAGATAGGGGAGACAAAAATTTTCATCCGTTACACTGAACACAATTCAGTGTCACACATTAACTCGTCAAATGGTTTGCAAAGTAACGGGTGAAAAATACGTCAAATGTGTGTAACCTTAGTTGGAGCCATGTTAGTTTAATTGTGAGAGGATGCAAGTGGACTTAAGTTTGCAGAGGTGGTGTTACTGTACAACGTTGTCTCTTAACCCGTCACCACAACAATACTAGCTGAAAAATAATCATTTTTCTATCTAAAGACAGCAATCTTAATCGGCGATGTTGTTGATAGACATATACCAGTGAACATCTCCTTTAAAGGCCGAGCAACTCTAACTGTGTTCTTTGTTTGGATTTACTATTTCAGCTTACCTAGGACAATAGAAAATGTATTTCATCCGAACGACAATCCTGAAATTATACTTATTTCTCTCAGTAAAGCTCTAACAACTTGTCCGGAGTGAGTTATTGATAGGAATTTTTTGCCTGACTCGTGTATTTTCTCAAACCTACTATAAACAAATCATGGATTTTCCACATTGCTGTAACCACAGAATGATATAACTGACTTGTTGAATGGTTGACGGCTACAGTAAACTGCTGGACAGTCTGTTGATCAGCTGACTCACTGACCGACCGATGGGTCGATTGACCAACTGACTGACTTACTGAGTGACTGACTGATCCGCCTGTTACATGTAATGATGTTTTTTTTGATGAGCTACGTGTGAACGATGTGGTACATAGTAGTCAAGGTCGAAAACGAAGTGTTTTTCAACTTGAGACTTGTCAACGGAGTATACTTGTTCACTTGTGACTGACAAAGTCCAGTTAACTGAAACGATCACATATCCCAGGAAAAACAGAAAATGTGAAATTTGGTCCATTGTTCAGTTTGTCACGCACGTATCCAAGCTAGTTAGCATGAATAAGGTGCCAGTTCGCCACCAGTAGTAGTAAAAATGACTCCAGAAATAGTATGTTGCACGACCTTTGACATGGCGTGATAATCAACCAGTGAACTGTTTTGTCAGACTTGCAGTTTGTGAGTTTCGATGTTCACCTCAAAGTCTGTGGTCCAAGTTAAGTTTTGCGCACATTCTGATCTCCTAGACACAGACAACTGCACTGTGGTTCTAATTAACACCCGTTATTTGACAAACTGGAATCGCTGATCACTCACCTGACAACCTAATGAATAGCTTCAATGTGACCTGTAATGTTAACAGGGACCCTATGAACCTCCGAACGATCAAGACCTAGGGGACAAAGTTATGCGAGATAAAACCAGAAATCGATAACAAGAGATGACTGAGCCGCCTAGTGATCGCGTAAAGTACTAAATTAGAACGCTACTAAACAAGATGAATGTAACGAACTTCAGTTATGGCTCCTTGGGGAAACCTCGACTATACGGGTCTAGTAGGGCGAATATTATATTGTGTTAAGTGAACAGTAAGCAGTTTAATCAACTCAAACCAAGGTAGTGCGCCAGTCAGACCAAAAATCTGGTCGATTTCTATGAGAGAACAGTACAATAAAAACAGTTTGACCGCCACATCAATAGGAGACAAAGTCGAGAGGAGTTTAGTAAACAGTAAGCTGCCCATCTGGTACAAGAACGATTTGATGGGTCGACAGGAAACAGACGATGGCCCTAGAGGCTAGGAAAATTCACTGAATCGTTCAAAACGTAAGTACCTTTTGTGTTTATTGTGGAAATGCCACTGATGTCAGAAAACAGTACTGAACATAAAGTCACAATTCATGAGGGTACCGAGGAAAACATTAAACAGACTAATGAACGAGTGAATTGGATTCAGTCACACAGGAAAAAGGGAATGTTGCATTAGCCAAGAGGATATCGCATTAGTTAGCCGCATATAGCAATTCAACAATGTGTCCCGATATGGAGGAGTAGAAACACAGGGAGGAAGTTGTAATGGACCCAAAAAGTTACAGAATTCAACAGCCTGCGATCAGATAAGCCTTATACACTTCAGCTGATCAATAACATGCATAACGGCATATTGCAACAAAGCAGTACCACCTTTCGAAAACAAATATGGCGTTCAAACCTGTTTGACTGAATGGATGGTACGAGGTTTGTCTCCCTACTAACTGAAGTCCCTCCATAGGTGATAAATTTCCCTCATGTTCTAAAATTCGTATTATATTTGACACTGTCGTCTCAGAATGCACCAATAGAGGTTGTGAGCCATCCACCAGTCTCCATCTCGGAGACGACAAAACGTCGTGCACGGTTCGATCATCAGCAGTAGCATCCGTGCCTGGAATCTGAGGAAGAGTAGAGAAGGCTCCAACCATTTCCACCATTTTCGAACCAACGGAACACTCGTCTGTAATTGTCAGGTTTTAAGCTGCACTTCGCAAATTTGAATTACTTCATCTCTTGTCATCCGCTGGTTCCCGACGTTATGATCACCTATGACTAGTGTCAGGTTCTTTTTCAGTAGGTTCCCGTAAAACTCGAGTTTTCTTTAGATGTGTTCGGCCCTTACAATTCTCTGGACCATTACCCAGTATTGAATAATTTACGTTGGAACCGGCCGGCCGTAACAACCTAGGTGTTCAGTAGACTACGTTGGTCAGAAGTGTACTACAGGTCCTGTGTTGTTGTCCTTTTGTGAGCCAAGTGTGCTAGGTGAACATACTTTTTTGGGACAAACACTGTGACATCTTGTTGATGCAGTTTTCCCCCAGAGAAATAAGGAAATGAATGAAAAGGGAGTAAGTTGGCACCACTAGGCACTAGGGTTTAATGCTGAGAATGTGCAATGGAAGGATGTCAGCAGCTGTTCAGCTTGAGATCTTCTGTGAATCTTACCCAGCAATCTTGGCAGTGATAAACGTAGGAGTTCATTTATGTAATGAGGGTGCATGTGAAAGTATTTTGGTTTTCTCATTTTACTAGACTTTATAAATACCCCGTGAAAGAAGAGTTGGCGTAGTCTAATGGGCACTTACGAAAATCATCGATAAAAACAGATCATCCAACTGTTTCCACTGAACACGTGTCCATTCGATGTACATCATGTACGTGCTGGCGTTCATATCTGAGAAACAAGATACTCAATCTATGAGGCATCTCATGTCATAACACACCTTTATATATACTCTAGGTTACTTTGAAAGATTTTGCCTCACTTTGGCCTCATGGTATCATATCTCATTTCCAAGGCAGCTTATCAACAATCTAAGGGTGTTCCAATGACCTTACTTCTGGACGACTTTGTCTTACTTTTGCTGACAGAAGAAGGTATGAGTTCTTGAATACCACTACTTTTACGAAGCATATGTGAACGGTGTTTTACCAGTCGTTTCCAAACCTGTTCCGATGACAAGACATTCAGTAGTTTATAGAAAATCCTCAATGTGTATCCTACTAGATTGAGCAAATCAGTTTACAGTTAGATGTTATATATAACAAACGTCCATATTAGCGTGGGATTTCAGGCAAGTACATTCTTTGTTTGAAGTAGACTTATATACATGCTTTCAAGCTCTGCTTTAAATGTAGAACTGAGAAATGCTAGTTGAGCAGTTTCGTAAGAAATTAAAGTGAACAAAGATGAAAGATTGTTGAATGTTCTGTAATGGATATCGTTGCATTCATCAAAACAATCACGTCAAATCTCGTCAGTTCTCGGTGGTTTGATAAATCAGGTGCAAACGCGGTGCTATTTACCTAAAAATAACAGAAAAGAATGTAACTATTCGAATGACAGAATATTAATATAAATACGAAAAAATCGACGATAGCTTCAGTTAGAGTTTGACTGTTAATAAGGTCGATTGCCTCTTGATTGAAAAAGGACAAAACGCTGTTATGTCCAAATACACCGTAGTTCTGTCATTTGGTTTGAGTTCCTATTAATTGAGGCTGACCAAAGCTTTGATCACTACCTGTCAGAAACAGAGTCGGAGTTATCGGAACAGCTCCCAGTCAGACATAGACAATTTATTTCAGTCATATGCGGTGTGCATTTTATGAACTAGTTAAGAGTCGTAAGTTTTGTTAGTCTGTTTAATGTTGCACGTTCTTGACTGACAGGGACACATGAAATGAGATTTTCTCACAAACATCATCATTCGAGTTACGCACCCTAATGGCTCAAGGAAGCCGGATGTTATGCATTTTTAGGCCGACTAAATGTTCACAGTTACTTAGCTTCTATCGTGACATACACTGCATTATGGATCCCTTTATCACAAAACCTTTTTATTAGCGACCTATTCTTTTCATTCCGTGCGTCGTCACTACAAGTTTGTTTAATTGGTTTTACTGAGTAGTTTGTCAGTTGCTGGTTTTATTTTATTGGCACTTATTTATGCAGAAAATCATAGAATCCATTTCAGATCCATTTCCGATTCATGAACAGTTACAATGATTCAACTAGACCATGTTAACTGTTCCGTTATTTGCTGATGAATATTGGTTTCCATATAGATTGAACATTACCCACAGATGATCTCAGCTATCCTATTCGCACAGATTTCCCACCCTTCTCCTTTCGAACAAAGGAACAATTAGACTCTGGTTTCGCTCTCGTCAGGGCAGCTCGTCAGAAGTGCATATCCTTGTCATGGCGGGGACTGACATTTTGGGTGTTGTTCACTATAAGTACCGTTAATGTGATTTACTCCGCAGATAATATTTGCAACAACCTCAGCTACTTGGAGTATATTCAGTAGTGTGATGAAAATAAACAAGATTGGGGGGTGAGAAAATTCCCATAAGGTCAGAAGTATGGATGTGATAAACAACTGTTTTTGATAATTTTTTCTCAAGCCAGTACAATTACACAGGTTTCCTCGAGACATGAGGCAAGTCGCAAAAACTAAGGAGTAACTGTCAACGAATGACAGTGAAGGTCACTAGCAGATTACATACAATAATTAGTCAGACCGGGCCCGGGTGTTGCCTAAATGTTGAGTCACATGGAGTTGCAATGTTTAAATGGTGTATAAACCATGAAGTATTTTATGGGGATCTGAACAGATTACGAATAGTGAACGGATCTAACTGTGCCGACCTCAATTATAAGTTCAGCTCCTGCGTGTGTTGTGACACCTGTTTACGATTTCAGATGGAGCAACTTATTGGGATCGGGCGAGCACGGTTGGACATTCCAGTTCTTCAGTTTTCTAGTACAGCCATAAATGACTCACAGAGACAGCAAACGTCCCATCACGATGAGAAGTCTGACAGAGATAGATCAGTTAGGGTGGCATTATACAAGGCAGATTAGTTAGTAGGCAGAAAGCTGTGCCTCCGTGTGCTAACCGAATGGCAGTAGATGAGGAAGAGTAAATGCGGTTGCTATAAACCTGAGAGATTGAGCCCCCCAAAGAATAAAGGTGTGGCGTGTTGATTTTTTAAACAAACAGGGTCCCCAATTAGAACACCTTTTAATGGTTCTGGATGATTACAGCGTGTCTGGGGCGAACTGAAAGAATCACCCAAGGAGCTGGCACCTTGTATACCTGTTTTCACTTCAGGTGGCACATATCTCCTGTTTTTTCTTTGCCAATTTTCAGTCCAGATCGAGTCAGAACGCCTGATGCGCCTGTATCGTCTTAGAAGAATGAGTTCAACAGCACAGATGAAACCGATGTCACCGTGTCATGGAACTGGCAACTTAACCAGTCACTGAAACAGCAGACAATCCAGAGCACTTCTAGCAGATGCTAGTTGGGTTACTGTGATTAAGATCGCCTGAAACGTGGAGCCGTTGAGCATGGCTAGTACGTTTTCGTGACTGAACAGTGTAGCATGCTTGGGGTTGAGTGGGTCCGAACGTAAGGCAGATCTAACGGCTAAGTCCCGTTAGACTGAATGGAACATCCTTAAAACACTGCCAAAGGCAGTTTTGAAATACTTCATAGCAGGTGCGTCCTGTCAAGCTCAACCAATTCGAACATCAAAAAAGTAGTGATGATGTAGACGGTATCCGGACCTTAATCAGTGCACTAACTGACATTAAACTGGGACTGACACCACGTTTTTTATGTTCATTTCACGACTACAGTAAGGGTTCCTCGTATGTCCGAAGGATAAATCAAACCGGATTGCTAACTCTGTGCTACATTTTGCTTATCAAACGATTCATCGCCTCTTCTGGACCACTTTTTTATACTTTACTGTAATTCTTGCATAACTGGGTTAGGTTCATTAGTCCACTTTTGAAGTCAGCGTATTCTCTGCATATTCTCATTGGACTGGCTAACCTTGTCTCAATCGAACTAGATGTAGATGGCTAGACAGATAGCACTGTACTGTTATAACTTTCACATGTTTATTCAATACACTTTTTAACTGATGATCACGTTGACGTAAGTGGATTACTTTTGCTTCAGTGATATGTTCGACGGAAGTCAACTCTATGGGCTGGATCGTACGATATTATCATTTTTCAGAATGCAACGTTAATATCCCTTACCGGTACTAAGAACAGTTGTTCAAAGGACACCAGTTCGTCATCCAAGTGTTTTATCTTTTTCTAGAACGTCTGCTGATTCCGTATCTATTGTGGTCTGAACGTACAGTGTTTGAGTAACACATTTATTCTTTCGCGGATTCCCAGTGTTGTTCCAGCCTGGAGGTCAGATATCATCCACTTACAGGTTTAAGAAACCATGAGTGATGCACACCTGTTTGTAGTATGGTGAACATGGCTGTGGGCCAGTTACAGGAGTTTCTTACTGGTTACATTGGTCAGGATAAGTGTTGACTGAAGATAAGTCACCGCGGTTGAAATTAAAAGGAAAAACCGGTCAGAATGTCCCATGTAGAATCTGTCAGGATTCACGGTTATATGCTGTCTATCAGGGCGGTTGTAAACCTCTTGACTCAGGACAACAAGACGGAATGTTGAAGGTTTACTCAGATAAAACTGGTTCTGTACATAAATAAGCAACGGTCAGCAAATTATACAACTTACAACCAAGTGAACTCTGTGTACGGAATTTGCCCGGCAGCAAATATCAACCAATAACACGGTAGCTTAAACAGTTCAATGTAGCGGTATAAAACAAACAAAGAGCGAGCTCAAAGGGGAAGTTCGTAGTGTCGGAGCAGGGTTGGTTAGGTGTAATAATGTAAGAAACGTTCGGACAGTAATTAATGTAATCAATACAGGGGTATATATATGTGTGGGACCTACAGTACGATAGTTTGGCCAATAGGATATAGGTATAGGGATCAGTTAAGATTGGCGTTGGGCACACAGCTGGTCGTGGTCGGGTAGTCAGGCGGTAGAGCCGCTCCGCTAGGTGCGGCAGCTCCGTGGTTCGATTCCCCAGCTGTCCATTTGCCCTCCAACTACCAGTTTCAGTTGGAGTGACCCGAACACAACTTCCAATGATTCTGGCTAGCATCAACATCCCACTTTAAACGGTTGTATACCTAAGGTTATATTTGATAATGAACCGGCGGACGTGCTGATGGTTGAAGTACCGTCTACACGATCCCCAACACTGGGTTTTCAAATACCTTCAGCTATTAACGTCTTGGTTTTATAGGCTTAACGCTGTCGCCACCCTGATTTCCAATGCGGGACATTATCGCCCCTTACATCATGTGCATTAAACGAACGTTTGAATCAGGTCAACGACAATCACAGACAGTGCTCAATGTATTCCAAAATATACGTTTAGAGAGATGGATCAACCTGGTGCCATCATTGGGGATTATCCGTCCAAAGAAAAACTAGTGTTCTATGTTCTGAAATTTGGAACCCTTCCCTTTGTTCTCTCAGCCAAATCCTTATTGTGGCAGCCCTTTCAGATCATGACATTGCCGGATTTTGGAGAAGACCGTCTAACGCTTTGGAAAGACGTGACCTAATGCTTAATAATGGACGATGACTGGACCAATCAGGAAGAAAGAGATAAAGTTTACGTTAAGCGACAAACCGTTAAAATCCCTAAGAGAGTCGAGGGTCCCTTGTGAGGTCCCGTAACTTAGGTGGATTTTATCCGACAGAGTTTACCAAGGTATTATTGGACGGGTTGTGCGGACAATCCATTCTGGCCGAGACCTAATGGCAGTAAACGGTTGTAAGCTGATTGCTGTCTTGGATCTGCATAATATGCCACGTTATGTAAGAGTGTGCTGCGCTTAGGTATTCCTGTTTATGAGCAGATGTCACCATGGAGGTGTATGTCATGGTTCATTCTGACCAGTTCAGTTAAACCAAGTAAGATGACTGACAGTGGATGTTTGCACGGGAAATGCTAAATAGGTATCACATTTGTGCAACTGAAAGTTTGGATATGATACTTCGGAAGTAGCCGGTGTGCAACCGACGAAGTTTTGGTAACCGCAATCAAAAGAGCTGGATTATAATAGCCAGTTCTTACAGGACTTCGTACAGTTGATGAATTATCACGAAACAGAAGCTCTAGACCGTTATTCCTGTTCTACTCTGACCAACAGCACTGACGATATGGAAGCGCTCAAAAAACCGTGGTACCATACAGAAATGTCATCGGTGGTTCGTCGGTACACATTGTAACAGTGTCACTGAAGCTAAAATCAAGTGCTGGATATTCTTTCCATGTACATCCTATGAACGTTCACTTTAGATGTGAGAACTGTTATCAGACATGAATGGCAGTGAACCATTTTTGGTTCAAATGTGTATACACTGGTTTTAATTTGAACAGACATGTGTCCTCCACTGATGTTATCTGTCACTCCGGGCTGAAATCGGGCAGTATTGCACGAATAGAAAGAGTGACACAGTTACTGGACTTAATGGAAAACTTCAGCGTCCAAGAGCGTGGTAATACACTTGGAATTGAAGTCATATTTGACCTTGACCTTCTCAACAGTGAGACTGGCCTTGTGTGACCGAAAACACAAGGTTTATTCCGTGACAGTTATGTAAATATGTGTGCATTGTTGAGGCGGTGTATTTTCACAAATATCAGTCGGTATCTGCCTAGTTGCAGCTTTTCGAGCATAGCCTACTGTGCAGACATTATACTGAGAGAATTTCCAACACCAACCGGTCAATCTCGACTCAATACGAAACCGTTTGAAATGTACGTTTTTTTCAGCATGATGTGAATAACTCGTGGACATGAAATCATCAATTGTGCTGTATGTTCAAGAGAAGGAAACAACGGTTTATAAAATACATTGTCTACAAATGAATGAACATCAGAAAAATCCCATGATGCCATATTGCCGGCATGTGTTTACCCGAACAACTTATTTGATCATTTGATGTGACAACTAGTTGAAAACGGTTAAAAAATTATATTTATTTGTCCTGTAACAGAGACCTTCATGTTGTTCTTTAATTTTTGATTAATTAATGGTAACGTTATTTTTACAACGGTTTTAATGCTACTCTTACTACTACTGTCCACCGTTTGTTATCCTGCTCATCAGCAATTTCCCCTTGTCTATTATCTAAGGTATTACATGCTTCCAGATCCGCCGGGTACTTTTCTAATGGCGATAGTATATATGATTCTTGTCTCAGTGAACTATTTTTTCAACCCACCGATCAAAAATACCAACGAGCAGTAGGGAATTTCAGTTTTTATGTAAATCGAACGTCACCCGCAAATGATCGCAGTTATCACGCTCTTGAAGACTTTTACAGTTGGCCCCTTTCAAAGGGAAGCACTAGACTCGAATTTTGTTTTAATTGGAGCTAGGTAGTACTGCATATCCTTGTTACAACCGGAATTAAAACTCCAGCCACGTTGTTCATGAGGCAACCGTATTTTACCACTGTGCCACTGACCTCACATTAGACAGTCTATGGGAATGCAACAACTGCGATCAGTTGTGGGTGATGCTCAGTTTATATATCAATTCAGAAACGTTTTATAACAAATTGGCTGTACAAATTAAAAAGTGATTTCCTATTTCCTGTTTAAAATAAATGCGTTTATAAATGCTGAATATTCATCTTGCCCTAATACTGTGGACTTCAGCCGACCAACTGTCCGGGGAACGAATTTCGCGTGCACCTGAACCTTACCTATCGTCCAGGGTTTTCATGACCGTTTGTTCTCAATGGGGGACCAACTGGAATCATCTATAAAGTTCAACTAACAGTACACGCAAGTTTGTCATACTGGTCTTTAATTGGTCTGTATCCCCTTACAAAGAAATGGATAAATTTACTTCAGTACCACGACTGATCAGTCATTTCCCAACAGATGAACGGATTTAGAGGACATAAGCCCAAGCTTCATTATTATGCCTGAGTAACTTCGTGGAACAATGGGTTCCACTTTCAGTGATCAGTGGAGTCGGAGACTTCTTGAATTATCTTCATTTCACCTTCATTTGTTCCGCCGAACTTTCTGTCAGGCACATCTTGTAAATGAACACGAAGATAGGGTGCTGTCTTCTTGTTAGGATCAAAAAGCAGTGTACAAGTTCAATGGAATAGGTGTGTGAACTTCCGTCGTGTATGTGAGACGAGTTATTACAGATAGTAATCATCTTATGTGAAATTCCGTTATCAAAAGATACCGCCAACCTCACACTGCGACAACTAGTCCTTTTTCCACGGTTTGGTAGCCGCCTAGGTTCTAGGAGTTGACAAAGCCAAGTTTGCTCACAACGATGCAGTCGTAATCTCCGGTTTAACTGGGTGAACATCTCACTCCCATGTATTTGGTTCGTTCAGGTTGATAGTTGTGTTTTACAGTCACTAGACCGTAATCGTTACCAACTTCACACTAATTCTGCATTGAATTTAGCGCCTAGAGTGCAAGAAAGTAACAGTTACCTATCCTGGACAGAGGTGCTAGATATTTAACGCCTAATCAACAGGACAAATATGTTCTTTGTTTCCTCGTTTGCAGTTAACGCGGAACATCGAGCTGTGATCATGTGATTACGGTTCCACAACGGATTTGTCCAGTGGATCGGCCGAAAGGTAGACGAGATTTTTAAAGTTACATTCCTCAGTTCAGTGTGCAACAGACTGTCTCATGGGTGGCCTAAAACTAACCGTCTGAATGCAACAGCTTGCAAAACTATATATTCAGTAACGTCCTAATTATTCCCCCGATTATCTTACCCGTTTTACACAAAATGTTCAAAGTTGAGTCGGTTGATTCGGAACTGAAAGATGCAGGTAATCTTTATCAGCAAAGTTTACCATAACAAGTACTGAGAATCTTCGAAAGTTTTCCTCATTTGTTCGTCATACATTAAGTCGTACTGGGAAGTTTTTATACACAACGAATGCCGAACCGTGCAGTCATTTGTCTGCCTTTTAGGTTCCACCTGCAACCCAACTGAAGACTGATCTCAGCTTCTGCATTCGAATAAACATGGGGACCGGTTCAAGTCGAAATGGATCACTGGACTTGAGTTACGCTCCTATTACAGCTTGTCAATGTCTCATACCTTAGTCCGAGCCTAGAAGTGAGTTCCGTCCCACGCATCTCTATGAACTGCTCCGTAGCAACTGTTTCACTAACCCCATGTGATCAGACCACCTGAGTTCACTGAGAATTGACCACATATTAATGTATGTAACTTGGGAGTTAGAAAGATAATTTGTTGGTGAAAGTCGTTACCAACTCCTCGTATGTCTACTTTATTTCTCATCCATTTCTGTTTGAAAGTGATCAGATGCATAGTCTTCTTTTGAGGTTTGTCTTTTTGAAGAGAGCTTTCTAATTTTGTCTTAGTTGTGGATTTAATTTTCGTTAAACGTCGGGTTAGCAACATTGTATCACGTCACAATAGCTGCCTGTTTGTTCCATGTCATGTGTCACCTTATTTATCTCGTCTGAAATGAAAGGTGAGCATTACAATAAGAACAGCACCAATGGCAGTTGGTACACTGAACTACCTACTCGACTCCGACTGACGAGAAGCTCAACATCTACCAGCTCAACCTTCTACCAGGTTTCACAGTACTGGTATATTGATCACAGAAACACGGAAGCCATTACCGAAGTCTGTCAGCACCCACCAGCCTATAAAAGAGGCAACGTTGCGTAACCGTGCACGAAGGATAGCAAGATAGCAAGATTTTCGGATTTAATATCCTATCGCCGGATACTTGTATAAAATAATATTCCGAGAATAAAATACAGAACGTGGGAGCTCAGAAAAATGAATTTAGTTGATCCAGATATAGATGTAAATGTTTTCCATTCACATTGTTTCCAGGCAACAGGCGTGTAAAATATTAGTCGTATGGATACCACAAAATGTAGTTTGTTTCAATAAGGAATGACGTGTGTTGTAAGAATATACAGTAGCAGAACGTTTTGAAGCTTATCGCTGAATGGACAACTAGGTAATTTTCAGCTGCAATTTTTAATTCGCTCACATCTGAACATCGGAAAACAACTCTGGAAGTAACCGTTTTTTGACTAGTAAATAGATTACAGCTGTACCGTCAGACTGGACGCTGCACCCAAAGTCATACTTAGTGGATCGGCTCGAGTGGATTATCTGCTTAGCCTATACATCGTTGATCTGAATCAATTCACCTATGACGTTGAGCTCTAGGTGCTTTTTGTCTTGGAAGCGAAAATAAATCACTCCTTGTCATGCCTAGGTCTTGGTCGTACTTCCACACATGAAAATTATTTCTCTTCCCCCAAAGCATATAGTGTCGATTGCTATTAAAAAGGGTGAACCACAGGCACGCAGTGATTGCTGTTTAACAATGGTCACAAGTAATTAGGCAAATTTGACGTACAGATTTTTCACAAACCGGTCCATGAATATGTATGGTACATACTCCGTGTGCAAAAAAGAACCCAACTCTTGGTCCGCATAAACCATAATTTGACATCAGAAAGTCTATGCACATTAACCTAATGGCCAAAGGTTTCAACCTCTTTGTGCTGACTGAAGGTTTCCCAGTGTACCTGTAACACACTGAATCTAGTTACAGAGTAGACCGCTCAGTCGGTTGCTACTCCTTGCCTAATCTTCAACAGTAGTAAATAGTTACAACAGTAGTTACCGGTGGACACAATCTAATCGCTGAAGCACACAATTACCCCCGCCAATCTGATTGTTTACTCTGTGATATCACATACACATGGAGAAAGCCATTACTGTAAACTTTACTCCGTACTTTTCAGTCCATCGAATTCGAAACAACAAACTACAACAATAATGCAGATTTTTCTAAACCGTGCTTCCGAAGTCTATCTTCATTACGCATCTCGCGTATTTGTGCAAAATGAGTCAACAGTGCTTAGGTGTTAAACATTCCTATCTTGTGAAATGTTAAATGAGCTACCAGTCTTCATATATCTTATATTTCCTGTCAACGAACAAAGGGCACGTGGCATTTAGATCTAAATGTGAGAACCAAGTTAATTGCCCTTTTTGTCTGCGCTTTCGTCTGGGGGATAAAACGTTTAGTCTGTTTACCTCTGGGACCGACTGGACTGATAACCAGTGTTAGGTAGTGGGTGCAATCAATGTAACGTAATCGTGTCAAGAAGGGAAATGAGTCATTTGGAACCAAAAGCAACGCGCACATCTAGTGCCAATTTGGAATTCCGTTTACCTGTTGAAGGAACAAATGTGCTATGTGTCATGTTCTATAAGACTGTTTAAACGTCAGTAAAATTACAACATCACATACAGCTACCTAGGTAACATTTGATTCTATGAAATAAGATATAAAGTGTAATAGATTGATATCATTCAGTGCACAGTAAAAGTTTTCTGCGCCGTACAAAATGCACATTTGTTTAAGTTGATTTAAAGGGACAAAACGTTTTCTGCTGCAAGCGTCTGGTTTCTTCTGTTCTTGTAATTAGTGCATCCGCTTGTTAACTTCACTTCAAAGTGCTGGAGTGTGATCAGAGATCTGACTATTATTTAGTAGAATACCACTCACACTCGGCCGGAACCTTTGCATTCAGATAAACTTTCCAGTAAGCTCTCTTTCAGAAGAATTATTGGTCTTCAGTTTTACTCTTGTTAGAGCTCGTCACTAACACATCCCTACCATGGCCGAAATCAGAACTTCTGTCAGACATTCATGAAACACCGATGTTGACCGTTGCTCCATTAGTCCCACGTTGAACACAACCAAACTATCGTATTTGAAAGCTGAACCACTTTCGCTTATGAGTACTGATCAGGTTGCCTGTTCTACTCGATAACAGATACACTAACTGTCTTGTTAACTGCAGACCTTAACTTCACGATTAGGACTTGCGAGACAGGTAAAAATAGCCGATCTCATTAAACCTGTTGGGGCAATCTGACACCGTTCGAAAGTTGCTAGCTGGAAATTCTACCTGAATCCCAGGGATGTGATCAAATGTGTACGATATTTAACTCAAACTCTAGCGTTATTATTTTTTAACTGGAATGCAATCGCTAACGACGGAATCTGTAAATCAAAGGAGACGATAGATGAACTGATTATTATTGTGGGTCACTTATTTTACACTCGTTTTATATATCAGGTTAGTTCACTATACTGACATATACGAAGAACGAGTTAGATGTCGTATACTCAAGAGTCCGTTTATCGTCATTCACCAGTTGGTTTACTGTAATCCGCAATACTTCCGTTAGTTACATACATACTAAACAGCACTTCAGTATTCCGCGTTATGCTGGCGCTATCACTACATTACCATTTTTTCTGATGAAATGAATCGTTTTTCCGGTCAGTGTCTGGTCATTTAAAACACAGACGGTATTAATCTGTTGAACCATACCAACAGCTTGGTCAAGGTTGGGCTAGGTGTGTATGGCATAACGATGACCAGCAAGGAAACAGGTCAGATTGTTTGAATGTATAAATTTTATCATCGGACAGATTGTAGCACCGATTGAAAAGTATTTCGTACATAAATTTCCATTCATAGAATGTTCTGCCTCTGAGGTCGTCTTTCACACAGTCTTCATCAGAACGGTTTCAATACATTTTTCTTCTATCTGAGGATTGAACTCGCCGAAGTGATCGTTATGACCTGTTAGTGTTTCCATGGGAGTTATTTACCCTAACATATACTTCATTAGTGATTCTGGTCAATATAAGTTGAACATCACTCACAAGTGTCTGCAGACTTTGCAGTCCTGTAGACTCTTCAACCAACTCTTATTGAAAAGAAATATTAAATTCGAGTTTCGCTTCTGCTGGAATCCGTCAGTATTGCATATTCGTACAGCAGTCAAAAGTTTAACTCCGACCACGCTTCCGTGAGGTAACCGTTCTGACTGTCGTTTTACTGACGTCATATTACAAACGACTGGCTTATCGTATGCAAACTCAGCTATTTTCGTTCGGGAGCACTGCTTAACTTACCCACTCCCCTCGGGCACAAACAAACCGACTATCCTGTTAATTCGGATTGATTACCGCATGCCTAGGACTTCTCTCCAAATTGAGAGCACAGAAATAATTAAGATTGTTCAGCGGCATCTTAATCGCTGATAGGTATCAGAGAGTTTGGGTGCAATAATTTGAACCTCTTTGACAAATGATTTCAGCTTTCGCATTCCAGTACACTCTGCAGACACGCATTACGGTAAAACCATTTATTGATTACACTAGGTATTCATTAACTGGCGACTAGTAGTGGGTTCTGGACTCCCTTAAACTTGTGACACGCCTATTCGAAGGCCATTCCATTTAGTGAACTAATCCGATTGGTCTTCAATGGTGAATGACGTGATTTGTTGTGGTACGTTTACAGTGACTGTACCATCACTGAGGTTTATTTAAAAGGGGTCCTGATTCCACAAAAATACTGCATGAATTTCCATTCCGCAGATCTTATGGGTAACATATTTTGTACAGTAATCGTTGGATCAAATATTTTATTGTAGTGAATGTCAGTTGTCACTAGACGTTTAAAAACCGTTGATTCTGTTTTGTTTCCAGACTACTAACTATAGCAACAATGCCAGCTAATGAAATCCATAAACGAATGTGGGTTTTCTTCTTCTCTGAAATTAAAAACTGATGAATCTTGAGGCGTTTAGATAGATTAACTACTCTAATGACTGATGGAGCTCGATCTAACGGCAATAGATTGATACATTTAGGGTAATTCATAAAGGGATTAGGTGTTTTTATTGCTATATAGCTCATCCGTAATCGTAGGAGTTCAGTTGATATTATTCATATGACTAGCGGCTACATATCTCAAGAGAACGACAGTTAAAGGGGACTTGGTAACTGTCTTGTGACGAAGTTTTTTTTTGGGTAAGTATAGTGAAAAGCATAAGGAAACTGTCATCTTAACACGCCTGGGAATCGAGTATGGTTTCGATTGTTCCGTTTTTACAGTAAAGATCTTGTGACCTAAATCTCAGCCGAGTCTTCTGTTTATCCACAAATTATAAGTTGGTTTATTGTACTTTGAGGAGTGAGCAAAATAATCAGTCAACTGTATTGTTCACAGTGTGTTATAATATCATGTAGGAATGTGCTCAACTGGTTGTGTTACCGAGAGTTTTAAAAGATACGGTAATTTAATGAGCAGGACTTCTGGTTACTAACGCATATATATCGTGAGCTCAAACTAGAAAAAAACAGATCTTCTAATATGGGTTCGAGAGTAAGCATTATGAGGCTTTTACTCAGTAGCTTCAATTCACTACTAAGATATGAGTAACTGAATATACTGACTGTTACAAACTAATTTACAACAAAAGCTGCTTTCAAAATCAGATTATGCACTCACTACTAGGTATTTGGCTGTCCAACACAAAATGTTTGACATTTTGACAGTTTTGCGATCTATCCTACTATCCATATGCTATTCACTGAAATTAGGCTAATGCAATAGAAACCGTTACTGAAATTATCGTAACAACTGAGCTTAACAAACGGCATCTGATACAACATTTTTAACTCAGTAAACGAAATACTTCTGCTTTCTGCCTGTCAATCCGCCCATCACAGATAAAATTGTATAGAGATATTGTGCGCCCATTCCACCGTGATTCAGATGTCCTAGATCGAAATGAGTAGGTAAAACGCAACGCGTCTATTCGTTTGTATGTAGGCGAATACCACTGTTCTGTTTCCATTATCAGACCTATCTAGTTCAACTCATCTATGACAACAGACGAATGAACATTGAAGTGGAAACTAAGCACAAGATTGTCCGTAGAGTTTTAGTTTTTTCGATAATCACTGACCAAAAGTGATAGCAAATGACCAAACACGGAGGATCGCGGCCAAAATTGGCAGTTATACCTCAGAACTGATCAGAACAGCTAAGTTATCAGGTGAAACTTTGTGGTTAGAAATTAACGAAATAACGAAATATCATACCTACTTAGTCCCTCCTAACCTCACTGGGAGGTGAGCTCCTTCCGAATCCTGAAAATGTAAGAAGTGGCTTGTAACTAAGGATTTCACTGAGGACTTAGATGATGGTTAGTTGAGTACAACGTTAGAAGGTGAGAAAATGCGCTCGAAAGAATGTACTTAGAAGTTTCTCCAAGACAACACGAATTTAGTTTACCACCAAAAGAGAGGAGTTGTTGACTAAGATGAAAGATTGTGAGGTGAACTTTCAACTGGCCATGTTTTCTTCTTGTGGTTATTATACATCCCAGTTGTTGATGCGATTTCGTGGGTCACGCGACATGTAAACTCTGAGAATCGAGGTGTTAAAGTAAAAAACAAAATGGACAGCGGAATCAGAGGTTCAACGAAATTCTTATTTAAGAGAGATGGACTAACAATTACTTGCTCCCTGTTCTTCTTCTTCTTCAAACAAGTACAACACATAATTATGAATTACGTTATTAAAATGAGTTAACCGTCAATGACGCCAGCGGTGGCTACCGGAAAAACTGTTCCTGTTTACTAAGATGAAGAGCTTATGTTAGCGTTCCCGAGAAGCATAAAGTCAACAGACATTTTAGTCTCAAACTCTCGATGATCAGCAGAACAAAACAACGAGAACAGCAACAGCGGAAAGGTACATCAACTTCTGGTGTTAGTTTGCAAGAGTCCCGATGTTTTAGCTGTGCGGTGTTACTTTATTGACCCCAATAGTCCGTGATCTTCGTTTCGTTCTGTATACATGTATATCAACGGGGAAATCCCCACTACACACGCCCAGTGAAAGCCGCCAATTAAATTCGGAAACCGCGGCGATAGTCAATAGAGCTCACATGAAGTCACCAGGGCTTGGTGCGTAAAGCAAATCCAGTGCTTATCGAGCTGACAGATACTGTTTCTGTCTCTAGTTTGTGTTCAGCCGTAGCCCAGATATTTCACAGTTTGATTCTTTCTAGAACACTTCTAATGGATCAGAAGTTTAACAGATGGACTACTTGAGTCCAGTTTTAATACATATTGTGGTGGACTGTCAGGCAGGTGGTGCGAGCATTCCAACTCTCGGTGGAATACCTCAACACAGGGGGAAGTGCGCTCAAAAACCCACCGTAAGTGGATGGAGGACGGAGTGGGCGACCGGATCGGACCAACGGGCGAGACGTGACAGCCGAAAGAGAATGGATGACCAAATTGAAGGCCTGATTATTCCAACACCCTCTGGAATATCTCGGCACGGCTGTGGAGTACGGTCAAAGCCCACAGTGGATGGAAGGAGGACAGCACGGGCGACCGAACAAGCCATCGCTCGAAGAAATCGGATCAACGGACGAGTACTAGCTGGCGGAAAACCCCCGGATAGAAGGCGTAAATCACCCACCTAAACCGGGTAAAATTGCACACGACGTGTGAGCGGAAACCTGGGGGTGTTGTGGACTGGAATTGCGATTCAAAATCGCGAGCGCACGTGTGGCGTGAGAACTAGCGAGTCGGACAGTAAAGATTGTGCCTTATTGAACGCCACTGTGCTACAATGTTTATACATATACTCATATACATAAGCAAATAGTGGTCGTACTTTCAATGAGAAGGAGAGATTCAGCGCAAAGTTAGAGGACACTTTCAGCCATACGTTTTGACAGTGGCGGCCGAATTAACAGTAGGGATTCACGATGGAATTGATGGGAATACTGAACTTGACATTTTTCACTCTGAAAGAGGGCTCCGGTGTTGTGGTCTTCATCTAGGACGATTGTATTTTGAAATTGGAGGTAATTTTAAACTACTCACTAAAGCTCTAGGTGATTAAAAATGCTGAAAATAACAAATTGGTAAAGTGGTACAGTGCAAATCATCTTACGATACCATTGTTACAAGAACCGATATCTGAAGCTGACTATAGACGGGCAAAATTGAGCAAGGTAGAACTACTAGACATGTGGAACACACCAAAACATGCAAGTAAGCGGAAGCTATGCAACGGGTTAGTACGTGAGCACTACAGCTGTTCTTAAAGTTATTCATTGGCTAATGATTCATCTGGAGCTAATTTATGCAGTATTTATCTCATATTACCCTTAACATTGTTCTGAACAAGTCGGGACCTAAAAACACGTTTATGTGATTTCATGACATATATTCCATTGATGCATATTCCTCTTTATAAATGTTCCTGTTTATAGGTCAGTTGAGTGTTTCCTGAGTGGCGCAATATACATGAAACTGTAAACTGAACATCACTGCAAATTGATCGCAGACGTAAAATTTTCATAGGCTGTTTATTCAACCATTTTGGAAAAGAAGCACTATACTCGGGTTTCGTTCTCGTTAGAGTCAGTCAGTAGTGCAAATTCTCGCCAAGATCAACCAAGCTTCCATGACTCAGCTGTATTGATCACTGTAACAATGACCTCACAATGGCTGTGAGTGAATTATCGTATACAAAGGCCCAGACAGGAGCAAGCCATAAACGAAAATGATATGATCTAGAAATTGTGTTTAGTACGTTGACGAGTTCAACGTGAAACGTGTACACTCAGTATGAGGGGGGATATAGGTGAATTGAAACTGCAAGATACAGAGGAAAAAGAAGAGGAAATGAAGACGTGGAATGAAAATGTTTATGGTTAAAGACAGAAGAGGTCGAAGGCTCATCCGGTTTCTGCGCATAGGACACTGAAACGGAACTGAATAAAACGTTGGTTAGCAGCTTTTCGGCGTGTGACGTGAAAATGGCACTTTTCACGTGAACTATGAGGTAATGATTACTTTAGAACCTATGACAATAAGTAATCGTGCACGTTCAGTTCATGAGTATACCAAGTTCCACGTACTTCATCTTCGAAATACCTTCAAGAATGCAGCTAAGTGAAGCCGTAGGAATCAGGCCGATGAAGTCAGGCGGTTGTTCAATACCATCCTTGTTAACTCATTTTGTGCGTGGAAGTTTTGTTAATATGCAAACAAGAAACTCTAATATATTTTGCCTCGATAATATCCACACCTATCGTAGCAGTTGACCAGCCAGCCTTTTTGGAACAGTTATTTTACTCTCGTGACTTCCGTAAGTTTTCTACCAGGATTATCACACATCCTTCTATATGTCGATGAGAATAAATGGTATGGTGGTCATTCAACGTGGGCATGTACAAGTTCCTTTCTTAATCGATCAGCCTGTCAGTAAATTTTCAATACTTTTCCTTAACTACAAGTTTAAAACAAGTTTCTCTTTGAATCTCAATGTTTCAAATATTTAGATACCTTTTTCGGTCACAATTTGGCACGGTCTTTTCATAATGAAGGTGTGGAAAGGCCTACGTGTTATGTTTGATGTTTACAGTTGTTCTCAACCCATATAATCCTACCTTTTGTTTTCTGAACACATGCATACCACCCTTTCATTATACTGTTTTCCGATACTTTTCTAGTCAGAGATGTTTAACCTCATTCTC
The DNA here is from genome assembly GCA_013368495.1 of Paragonimus heterotremus. Classification (NCBI taxonomy): domain Eukaryota; kingdom Metazoa; phylum Platyhelminthes; class Trematoda; order Plagiorchiida; family Troglotrematidae; genus Paragonimus; species Paragonimus heterotremus. Next base: position 27,965 of record LUCH01000531.1, read on the forward strand.
AATCCATGAGACACTTGTCTAAACATAACACCCTTTCTAGTTATGGTCTCACTGAGGCTGTACGACATTCTAGAGCGTGCGTGTCACTTGTTTCTGGAGTTTTGTCCCAGTCCGTTAATCTCTTTTAGTGTGACTCTTCAAAACATTTATACACATTTCAAATTAGATCCTACTCCAAACTTGTTTATGCTGATGCGCGTCCATACGGTTAATCAGTCATTCTTATTTAACACAACTTCTTATTAATCTCGCCAGTTTTGCAAATAAAATGATCATAAAGTTGCAATAATAATTTTATTTCATACTGTCTGCTAAAGATATGGTTATTTAAATGCCGAGTAGTCACCTCTGTAAGTGCACAAAGCGTTCTTTTCCCCTGACTGACTTGACTTTCAAAATGTGCACATATGAAATAGGATGGTTCATGGAACTTGCTACTTATCTCCTTTATCTAGCACTTTTAAGAAGTGCACGGTAGTTTCGAATCGTTAATGATATTTTTGTCATGGAAAGAGTTAGTTACAATGAAACAGAAGTTGTTATAATGTCTGTACCATTAGAAACACTGAACTATTGGTGATGATTTTGTTTGGGGTCCAATATTGTTGAGCACTTTAGCAGAAAAGTGGATGGGAGCTCACGGTGTAGTCACCACTGACTCTGTGTTAGATCGGAATCGGACTGGCAGTCTCGCGTTTACACGCCCACGCAATCACGCGCCAGTTAAGTCATGCTACAAATTAACCAATCACGTGTACTAGTGCTAGCCGATTCGTCAGTTAGTTATTGATCGCTTGGCTTTGGTTATTCATTCTTTATATGCCTGTACCACAGAACCAATCGATACACTTTGTACTTGTGTCTAACCAACTCGTATTCTCCTTACCCGTGCGGGGCGATTTAACATTCTGAGGTAACAAAAAGTTACGAATAAGCAGTCGGATGTTTGGTTGACATGTAGTGAACATCACTCCTGGTTACATCTGATCTCTTTACAAACTTATACTCCAGATTCAAGCGTTAACCTCGTTAGAGATCATTTGAACTCCGGTTAAAGGTGCTCCTTAGACGATCGAGTTTACCGGTACCAATCAGTCAGGTTTTCTACGAACGACTGCGTCTATGTAAACATTTGATCTTCATTGGCTGCGATCGAAGTTGAAACCCCTCTTTCGGCGAGAGGAGAACAGATTAACACCAATAAATGGGCAAAACAGTAGCCCAGCTCTTGGTTTTGACGAAAGCTGTTCACACAATAATTTTGGTTCTTGAATGCTGTGATCAAGCTGAATTGTTTTCAGTTTACGCATGGTGTTAATTATGACGTTTTGTATTGAAAGCTAGCGTACACCGGCTGCGTATCCTTTACGCATATGGTTCAACATTCGTACCGACAATGTGTGTCTGTACCAGGAAAGGAAGAGACAGTAGTAGAGTCATGTATAAATAAAGCAAATTTTCAATTAATATAATTTTGTTAAACGGACGGATTTTTCATAGTAATTTATGGAAAATTAGTGGTAAAATATTTGTTTGGAAGCCATGAACAATCGTGAAGTTGAGTAGGGAAACTGTGTCAAATATTTATGTTCTTCTTGTAAGCGAATAGTGAAAGTACGCCAATGCCACGGTTGATGCAACGTCAATTCAGTTCAAGGGTTCATAGTTCAAAATAAACGATGCGATTGTACCAGGTTGAATGAAAAGAATAATCTGCTGAGTCACTCTTATCACGTGATGATCGTGGGACCAGACTGAAGTATTTGGGCATTCAGTGGGCCATCGTAATCTTTCCGTTTGTGCCACTGTGCGCTCTTGATCTGCAGTCAAAGTAACTTCTATAGCTTGAGTAATACGAATACCACGGAACATGAATGTGACGTCAAGTTGGTAGGGATCTCTGTTTCCGTAATTTGTGCTGTTCACATCCAAGTGCTCCAAGCGAAGTAAAATTTGATCGTTTGTCTGGGGCAACGCAGTCGATTTCAGCAGTGGCCATGCGATCAAACTGAGCAAGTGAATTTGAGCTGGAAATTCGATGTTTAAAGCACCCCAACTAAGCGGACTGGAAAACTGTGGTTGTTTTACTGCTGGTGCGAATACCAATACCGGCTCTTTGGTTACCAATCGGGCATAGACCGGGTCTTCACGCTCGATGACTGACAGTTCGTCTAATCGCAGAAGATGGCGCCCACGAACAATGAGACCTGACGGATCAGAGTAAAATGTTGAACCAAATAAGGGATCTTGGTGGCATTAGGTCAAATACTGGGCATTACACAGGACTAGTCATTTATAGTTTGTTACAATGTTTGCGCCATATGTGAATGATATATGGTCATGGAAACATTACTAGATGTTGCAGCTCACGTTATTTAGCCCGGTCCCCTCTGGCACGTCTATCTTATACTGTGGGTAGGTTTCATAATCACGAAACGTTGTGAACGGACAACAGAACTGTCTAAATGTAGACTTTGAATCAACGGTTGTGAAGCTGTCTAAGAACCTGGAAAAATGAACCATTAGGACTGGAAACACATGACAATATCGATACTGCTAAAAGTTCATCAGCCTGTCGGTAACTGTAAAGTTTGTCCGTTCTGTGTCTTAAAGAAAATGGATTCTGTGAAGTATTCAAAGATAGAGACGATGAGCTATTGAATGATGTAGTCAATTTAACCGCTAACCAAGCAGTAAAACTACCAGTGTTAGCTGAACTCGTTCAAGCAAAACCGTTTCTAACCTGTCTGTAAATGGAGAAGCACAGTACAAAAGGATGAATACAGATTTGAGCCCTGCAGGTGTAATATTCGTAAGTGTTCGATAGAAAGACAATCTCCAGAGTTGGCAATTCTAGCGGTTCACAGAAAAATGGTTTTACTTACACATACTTATGAAACTCATTATGTGTACGGAAGACAAATTTCAATTGGACAATTGAGAAGGATGTATTTTTCACGATGGGTAATTTGGAAGTTTGGAAGAGACTCAAGTTCAAGAACTCCTGACTCTGACTGGATTCGAACCGGCTACAAAAACGATGTGCCAAAACATGGGAAGTGGTCCACCAGTTGAGCTCCGAACGCATACTGGAAGCTCGAGAATTTCGCACTTGAACTTGGTTTTTCACCCGTCCCATTTAGCCGTAAGGAACCCACCAACTTGTCGAGAACACTGTCCAAAGAAGGTTTTTAATCAGTTCACGCCAGAATCTACCAACACCATCAACATTAAATTATTAATTTGTCGAATCTGCGATACTAATTTTCAGTGAACATTTTTCAATACTTCCGGGTGGTGTTAATGGATTCCATCATGATCTGTCTAAGAAATCCTGTTTAGACATTTAGCTGTTTAGATCATTTGGTGAGCTCCACATGACACAGTAGACTGGGTCAATAACTGGATCCAAACTTGGAAGATCTGGGATCCTGGTTTGATTTCGTACCTCAAATGTTAGGGCACTTATCGAATCTGGCCATCGTGTTTCTGTCGTTAGTTCGAATCCAGCCGGAGTCTAAACTTTTAGTTATACACTCTCTTTTGAAAATGTGATAGACATCAAAGTCCCACACTCTCATTAATTACCTGCACTGGAAGGAAACAGCAACGGTGAGAATTAGTTCTACAAAAATGGGCCCAAAACAGTGAAATGACCCCAAAAAATTTAGTTTCTGAAGGCCCCAACAAAGTTTGTATATAAATTTTTTCACCCTTTTGCAAGAACAGAAAGTCGGTATTTATATCCATTCCATCAACTTATCCATTGAATCAATGGTCAATCCAATGTCTCCGTGTTTTAATTTCTAGTGATCTGTCTCGGTTGAATCATACAAATCATTCTTCGCTAGTTAGTTGTTTATCAATTTTGCCATTCTGTGGATCCTCGTCATCTTTTCAACACATTCGACATAGGTCATGTTACAGCGTTGGTTTGTTATTTCCCTTCACTACAATAACTCTGCTGACATTGTCCAGGAGTTCATGTTGAACTGAATTCATAACCATCAAGACATGCTCACGGAAGGTGTATTCTAAGGCAATGTCACACAGTATTTCAAACCTATACTTTTGCGCGCCTGTGCTTACACAGATTCCGCTCTTCCTTACATTGCACAGTATCAATGTAACAACTACAAGTCGTTGATTAGAGTGAGCAGTTAATCAACACTTAGTTATACAAACGTTTTCGGTTGATGAGGTCTGATGGTATAAGCCAAATGTATTTACTGGTCAAACTTCGTCAGAATGAGACGACTGATTTGGCGGTCATTGCCACTCATCAGCTATGTGTATCCGGTGAATTTCGAACACACATCATAATACGGGGACGGTAGATGCTTAACTATGTAGGTGATAACACAATCTCAGAAATGGTCATGTGCTGGACGAGTTTTAATCTAAAAACATACTACATATGACACCTTACACAATGAAATTGTAACATTTAAGATCGGAAGGCAGGCAAAGTTTCTATACAGCTCTAGTGAGTGTTCTCAACATCCACGCTGATCTTTGATCTTCCTTGCATCTGTGCTGAATGATACAACAAAATCATAATGGGGTTATTAACTGCAGAATTCTTCTGTGAACCTGTGAACTCATACTTTTTTATTGTGAGTTTACTGAACACTCCTTGTAACTGTTATATCCAGTAGCAAATATTTTCCTGGTGGAATTTCCTTGATAAAATTTTCAGATGGGCAATGCGGTGTTATATATGTCTTTTGATTTTGTAATCACGAACATGCTATCAAACACTAGTTGAAATGGTTCGAGATCTCAAACCGAAATCAGTGGCAATATTAATGGTTTATACAAGGCTGCGTTTACTGAGAAGTAGTGAGGGATATGGTTAATGTGAACTGAACACCACACAACTCATGGCACCGTTTGAATTCACGTGAGCTTTTCTGTATTTCTCACAGACGAAAATGGCCGAGTAGTCAACCATAATAATTCGGTATTGACTGATGATGCACTGAACAAAACAGTTGAGAAACTGGCTAGAATTCAAATCTCAGTTCCTTTAAGATTGTAGCGAACCATGACAAGGGCAGAACTGGAACCTCGTTATTTTTTTTTACACGAAATCCGGTTGAGAGTTCTAAATGAGTCGGAAAGCGTATGTCAACTTTTTGGTATGTGAAGTCATGAACACAGTTATACCGGGTAAGGCTTGGTGTGAAACGGGGAATACCTATGGTCTTAACAGCCGGTGATGATAAGACTGGTCGTTAAATAAAAGGCGACCTGACATGCCCACATCAGCGCAATGTGTGGTAGGTAACTCTTGGGCCGTTTAACCTACATAAATGACTTAGCATAAACAGTAACATGTATTGACTCACAGACATGCCCTTCAAATCAATCATTTCATTTAAAGGGTCATCCTGAACAAAAAACCATACTACCCTTATACTGCTCTTGTTATTTTTCGAAATGTTTACTAACGAAAGAGTTTTTTATGTGAGTCATGGCGACAAAGACAAGTAAGCAAGTATATCGTATCACAGGAGGCAGCAATTAGAGAGAAGTGATTCGACCTGGTTATGCATATGAGTCAGCGTGATGAACTTTACGTCAGCAAATAAAAAGGAGTAACTTTGATATTTCCAGATCGTTAACTACCATCTTCTTGACCGATAACGCGTGATACAGTTTACTAAATTAGCTCGGTTGTCAGATGTTCACTAATATAGCAAATACTCTCTCGGAATGATTTGTCTGCACTCAAGTGTAACTTCAATGTTTTATCTGTGTCGGATCATTATTCATAAATTTAACCGCGGGACCTTCATTGCTAAGAACTAGAAGTGCTCACGATTAGGATCAGCCGTTCAAGCAAGAAGACTTAACAAATGACCTTGATATGGTCCGCCTATTCCATACCGTAGAATCTGAAGGGCGGGAGGTTTCAGCAGTCAGCCCGTTGAAATTCTCACCACTCCAATAACTATGATGTTTTTGATACAGCTGATCTGCAAGATAAGCGGTTCATTCACCTACTACTATTAATCAACCGCAAACATCCGTTCACTTTTGTCAGCTGAAGCGACGGAGAAAAGTACTTTTGTTCCGACGAAGACCAGATTCACGATGGCTCACACCAATGAAAATTATGACATATTTGAGTCTACAATAGCTTAAATAAAGAATTTAGATAAGACCCAACTGTGAGAAGTCAGGGCTTCGGCTGGATTCGAACCAGCGACAGAAACACCATGCCCAAACGCGGCGAGCGCTCTACCAGCTGAGCTACGAAACCACGGCAGTAGCTCGGAAATTTCACATTTGGACTCGGTTACCCACCCGTCCCACTGTCTCATATAGAATCCACCAAGTGATCCAGAGGATCGACTGCCCCGGCAGGATTTCTCGAACAGTTCACGTTGGAATTCACCAACGCCACTGCTGAGCACAGAAATTTTATTACTAATGCTCATTTGGTGGGTTCCATATGAGACAGTGGGACGGGTGGGTAACCGAGTCCAAATGTGAAATTTCCGAGCTCCTGCCGTGGCTTCGTAACTCAGCTGGTAGAGCGCTTGCCGCGTAGAGACATGGTGTTTCTGTCGCTGGTTCGAATCCAACCGAAGCCCTGACTTTTCACAGTTGGGTCTCATCTAAATTCATAAATCTGCCAAACTACTTATAAGTAATATAAATAAAGAATGTCAAAATTCACTGTGACGAAAACATTGAGGAATCAATGAAATGATATTACGAATACCCAACGGAAGAGTTTGTGTAATCACCGAGATCAGTATGATGGATTACCTAAATTTTACGTGGCTGGTTCCTAGAAGCTAAATCAAACAGTCTGTTTGTAAAGGCCGATCTACTTAAAGGGCGACTGTTTGACGTTCATGAGTAGCCGGGTATTGAGACATTTGCTGTCAAGAACGGTTGACTACTCGTATATATAAAGAAATATGGTACCACTTCGGTTTTACTGTCGGTTGAGTTTTTCATTGATTCGCGTGTTGTGGTTGGGAATGCATGAACAAGCTGCAAAAAACTAACAAAGAATTGTTCTCCCTGCGTTGTGTTAACGAGACAGAGCAGAAACACAAGCAAGACGCCGACAGTTATGCTATACTGCAGTAGCATGACAAAACTGTATGTAGGACGTTTTTAGAGGTCAAAATTCTCCTCGATTGACCCTGTCCCATTCTTCTACTTGATTCCGTCTAACTAAACATCGGTTATTGCTACTTTCACAACCCGCGTCTAAAAGCACTAATTTCTCTAGCCCGCCTCCCTCAGTCATTGAATCTCACTCACCGGCCCACAAACACATTGTTGTCTGGCCCTCGCATCCTCCCCACCCCTGTGAATACGGCCTTCATACGGGCCGCGGTGAAAGTGTCAGCAACTAATCGGCCTGCCTGAAGACTGACTATTTAGACATACATCAGACCGATTTGATCGCAGTGCGTCGGTTCGTCCTTGCCTGTCGGACGCCTGCGCTTGTACTTTACGTGTTTTTTTGGACCCTTGATGGCCTATTGTGGCCAACCATTGTACCTTATCCAACGAACGCAAACGAACTAAAGTTTGTTTCTTGTAACTGATCGTTTTGTTTATGTCAATAGTAGCACGTATCCAGCGACTCGATTTGGTTATGATATTTGGCATCTTTGGTTGTATGTGCGTCACTCAACGTTCGTCGAAAGAACGTACACTGAACATCTTTGGTTTTTCAGAGTTATCGGTGTCGTGTGTGGTATCTGGCGGACAGCCAAAAGTAGACGATGCGTGGAATGTGCTACATTCGGTTGAAAATTCTTACCAGAAAAATATTCCTAATACGAAAGATAAGATGTCCGCCCACGCCAAAAATATGGCTGTATACTTTATTCCTGTTGTTGTGCAACGGAAAATGTTGGATGCATGATGAGGCAGCTTAGTAAACGCATAGGGGAGCTTCACCCAGCACGCCTTAGAAGCCCAGTAAGAAAATCGATAAACAGCGCTATTGCAAAACATCTGGCAGGTATAGGTCACAATGCGCACCCTAGCCAGTATTTTCGTGTCGTCTATAGAGCACCCAGACAACAGCCAAGGTCAGTACAACGTTGCAACATAGCTACGATTCATACAAGCTCACGAACTCCCTTGGCTCACTATTTGCCCATCCACGAACGCACATTCCATTCATCTTGAGTTAACATTGGCAGACTGTCCAAACCACCCTATGAATGGATAGAACTGATGTGATTGCTTTCTTGTTGTCCAGTTGTTACCATGTTTTCCTCACGCTTTAATCAACACTTATTATTTAACCCTTAGAACTGTAGTTATCTCATAATGAATTTTTCCAGAACATATTCGTTATTGGCAAATGGACTGAGAATAACACAACGTTACGAGCTAATTGTAATACTCGGTGTCCCAACCACTTCGGATGACCTTCTGCAGGAGTGTTGTAATCGAAATCACATTAAAAACGGAACAGAGGTCACGTGGGATTTGTCATAATTAGGTCAATCTGCAATGCATCTGAGCTGATTGGACGTTTAAACTATCTGACTTCATTCGTATTAAACTTGGTGCGGGTATCTTACAATATGTTGAGTAACTTGTTTTCAGTCTGAGTAAGGAAAAATCAAATATTTTCATGTCATTGAGCAATTTTGCCATTCACACCGGTGCTAACTTCATTAATATCAGGTTTACTGCGTCGCCAGAGAATATAAAGTCTAGGTTATAATTTCTGAATTGTGATGTTATGCAAAGTTTGAAGGCAACACAGAACATATTTTCTGAAACACATGCTATGCATCAGATAGTCTGACAGTGACAGTAAGAAAGTGTACAACATATCAAATAGTTTAAAACCATTGTGACCAGTATTGTTTTCAACTTATAATACTAGACATTTGGCGTTGACTATTCGTTACATCGAAATCGTTCCATCAATAGCATTTGGTAGTGAGACGTGATCCAATCAACTACGCGTTATCGATCAATTTCGAGGTCCTACGGAATCACACATCTATTGGCTAAATATTTTCAATGTTGATGGATACGAACTTTTACGACTAACTGCTCTCATAACAATGTTTTCGAAAGTGTTGTCTAAGTCCATCATCACTGCTCAAACGATAATTATGGGTGATTGTCAATCCCCGTTGGAAGCTGATAAGTATATTATGTCCATCTATGTGAACAAGGTAAGGAACACTCTGTTATGTGATGGGACCCATTTTGAGATACATACTCCGTTACTCATCAACTAGGGGCAAATATTTCGTTCTGTAAAAGTGAACTGAATGAGAAATCTGGAGAGGAACCTAATGTTGACGACGTGTTTGAAGAATGACAGACAAAGAAACCAGTAGACAGTTCCGCATTTTTATAGCATAAAACACGAGTACCCTCTCCTTACTATGACCATTTCTAAACCAAAACTATCTTTGGTATTTCATCAAGGCGATCTTCGTAAAAGTAGAATGGTGTAGTTTATTTCACTGGCGTGCCAATTTGTCAGATCGTATTCTTCCAAAATTACAGTCTTCTATACGATTTAATTTTTAGCCGTCAACTTAGGAGAGGTTAACACACTTATTAATTTGGTTATTAGGGAGTGAAACATTTTCAAATAACCACGAAGAAATGCCAGCACAAAATCGATATTTTTGACTCTTTTTTTGTCACTTTACGTCACTTTTTGGGTCTATTCATCTGTTTTTAGTTGTATTTGGACAACTGTATTATGGTCAGTTGGCTACTTTTTAGCACAGAACAATTTTGGTCCTCAGTAAATTGACCTGAACGTTGCTATTGATTTTTTTTAACCTAATGTAACCTTTGTTTCGAAATTGATTTCGGTTACACGGAGTCGCTCGTTGTCTCCCCATGAACCCTCTAATAACAAATGCACTACCAAATACTTTCAATGCGTTACGATAGCTGCTTGTGGTTTTTGGAAAAAATTGAGACTCAGAACGTAGAGTGAATGTGCATTCACGCAGTCCAAGTATGTACGGTTGTCACATGATGACCGGTATTTCTGACAAACGCATTCGACGCTTCATACTGAACCACGGTTAGTGAATCAGTGGGCCTGACAGTTCAGATATTTTCAAAATGCAAACAACACTTAAATTATACTGTACAATTAAATCGTTTGGATTTGCCCACCTCGTCGATCCGCTCCCTGTTCTGCTAGCGCCTCACCAACACCGTATCCATCATCCCGGACTAGTCTTCGGTGAATCATCAGTTCGACTTGAGCATCACGGAGACTGCTTCCACCTTGAGCTCGATCGGTATAGACAGCAAAACCCATGGCGGGACGCGAATCCAAATAGTCTCCGGTTCGTCCACCCGGTGGACTTCCCTTCAGCATGATTCGGTTGACAATTGGGTAATAATTTCCAGCCACTGGTTGTTTTTCTTGGAACACGAAAGATGTGTTCCAATCGGGACGTTGGTTTCGTACCCGTCTGATCAAGCGACGACCAGCAGAATCCGTAAAGAATTCGCCTACGCCAGAGGAAAATTAGAAAAGCGAGTAACGTGTGTACAACATAACCTAGTTTACGTGTGGGTGAAATCGTGGAAAACTTCATTACAACTCCAGGAACTTTCGAATTGTTTCACAATCGGTTCATTACCGTAGGATGTTGCGGAACTTAAAAAAGTTGATACAACAATGTGCGAAAGTTGAGATAGAAGCCAAGTGAACTGACGTCAACATAATTGTTTCCTCAATCAAAACTTTTTGAAGAGGTTTACTGAATTAATTACTTGATTTCCCATCGTCTGGAAGCAGAATAACTAACTCTGTAATCTGCTTATGGGAATGTGGCTAATGAGACTGCGTGTAAAGATTGGGGTACGCCAGAGGGTTCCCCAACATTGGCATTACTTACAGATTCATTGTGTGCAAATAATGGCTATGGCTGTCCTGAAAGTTGTATCCGAAGCATGAGCTTTTATGTGGATATCAATCAACCTTTTCACTACACACGAGCAAGAACCAGTTTTATATCGGTTTCTTCACTTGGGATAACCTTTGTAAAGGAGAAGATAGCCTACGTCTAACAATTGTCAGTGTGTAGGTTACAACAAGATGCGATGATAATCTTAAACTTAAGGTCTATCACAAATAGGTAATGAACGACATAAATATCAAGTTTAGTGATAAGTACCCGACTTAACCCTAAAAAATGGGCGCGCACAATTTGGCCACGTACAGACGTAGATCATAGTTCGCCCAACTACTTCATACGGAATGGATAACGTGTGTTCGACTTATCCACAACCGAATTATGCTCTGGAGACCCATATACAAAAAATATGAAACGATACATTGCTCAAAGGACTTTTTAGCTATTGTGCACTCACGTGGTAACCATAAGCGGAGCCGAAGATTCCAATCGACAAACTCTGCATAGAATAGCACGAACAATCCGAATCGGTTTAGGTGACATTACTTAGTGAGTGCGATCATCAAAAAATGAACGAGCTTGGCAAATAGCCACACACATCGTTCTCTTGGCTTTGCAAAAACTCAACACCACAGCCACTTTGTCATCGGTTAGTTAAGAATCACGTGCATAACACAGAGATGTTTTACTGGAGGATCACTACCTGCGAAATCCATTCATCTAACACTTGTGCATGGACTATCACTTTGCCGACATTGTTTATCCTGATGTCGTAGGTGAAAAAAGACAACATGAGAGGTGGTCAAGGTGGACAGTGGAAAACCCACAAACTGGCATTCATTTAATTGTGTACAACCAAAACCTAATGAAACCTAATGGAAAAGTTTCAATTAACCATCATGTGTACATACCAATCCACTTCTTACAGTGCAATAAAATGTGTTACGCAGTATTGTGTTAATTTGCTTCTTAGTTATCGGGATGCAACGTTGCTAGATCCTCTGCTCATGGACTTAACATGTCTTCAGGACTCTCTGTCATTCCTGTAGCAACCACTAATAGTCGGCAACTGGGTTCGCGTAAAAGTAATGTAAGCAATGAAAAAATAACCAAACCCTGGATGGCAAATAGGAGACTTGGAGAAGTTTGACAGCATCCCAGTTTCGTGAGCTAGTTGAACCCGTGTCAGACTTATTGCATACATCAATTACTGGACAATAACGAGGATATTCACCACCGACTCTCTCTGATAAGAGCAAAGCTTAAGATAAGGAAGTCATCTTGCAGTCATCAACCTAACTAGCTGGACTAAATATATACACTAATCAACTGTGAGTAGCATTGAGTTTTTAGAGGACGTCAAGATTCCGAACTAACATCTGTGACATGTTCCAGTCCCTGTTGCCGCGCGAAGCCTCTTGACTGTCTACTTTTGTCCCATTCGCATGTTCTGTAACCCTGGTTCTGACGAGGCACTGATTTGTCTCAGTCACTATCGCTTCGATCGACGACGGACCCAAAAGACCGACTAGATGTCAGTCACTAATCAACAGACTCGTCTGTTGACTATGAACAGACTTTAACTTACATTCACTTCACAGTGCCGTCCTTGCGGACTATGTGACACCAATCGTCGGACTTTTCTGTGCTCTACAACCCACACCGTCTCTTGAGGGTAGCAACTTACTTAGTTTGGTTGTATCAATTTTGATCAACTTAATAATACACTTTCAGACAAAACAATGAACGTGCGAGTTTTCAGCGCTTTAACTGTACAGGTTGACAAGAATTTGCCGATCAGCCTACCACAATGACCAGAGTCAAAGGACGATTGTGTATAAACGTCTACACGAATGTCTTGCTCTGCCCCTCTTGTGGTTCCATTTACGCACTCCGAATCTGGCGTGAGTCCAAAAAAATGAAGCCGTGCGCGTGTAACTGGAGGCTTTTGTAGTTCATCCTGCCAATGCTGACTAGCCAGATGGTAAATTTGTATGGGAGTAAGACCATTATTTCTCGTAAATAAAAATATTGAGACAATGATTAGGATCTGAGATAGGAAGATAGATATTTAAATCTATGGAGAGAAGTAGCTGAGTATTAGAATGCACATCAGCGCACCAACGAAAAAGTGAATTCGGGCTGAGAACCAAACAAAACGTCCATCATGCAATCCACCAGTTATGTTTAAGATAAGAGAAGAAAAAAGAATACCAATATATCTGGAGATTCTGAAAAACCAAATGACAGATCAACCGGACGATAAGTGATGCAAATCAAAACGAAGTCCACTAATTTCAAACGCACTGGAAGTCTCTTTGTTGACGGCGTGATGTAAGTATGTTTATAATTCACCAATCGGAAACTGCTGGTACATTTCTGCCCTCACTCGTCGCAATGTCACCACAATCTCTGTGAATAACACGAATCATTAGCTTCAAAACTTGAATCTTCTATCATGAAAGGATATCGCTTTAAATTGAACCTTCTGGGTGAATGGGATCCAATCGGGTGCTCGAAAGTTCAATGAACTACATTCGGAAGACCAGGATTTAAGCGCACAGTAAACAACGAACACGTTTATGGATAATAAAATTGGTTGAGATCAGGTAGCATTAACTGGCAGACTAAAATTCAGCGGGAGCAAAACATGACTGTTGTCCTCGTTTCGCTACATTTATACCTGTCTGCACTGGTGTTCCATCACCAGTCACTTTAGTGACTTCCGTTTGTCCACTGAGCAAACTACTACTACATAAGCCACGCGTTTTTCTGTTCTCTTTGACTAGACAACACATCTTGAATATCGGGAATGGATGTGTAAAAATGAACAAGGCGCTAAATGCGAAGTCGCCCTAAAAACGGCAGTGTTTTTGTTGTCAGGTTAGTTAAACTTTCGTCGGTGTAAACGGTGGTAAAACACATATCTAGTTAATTGGCTCTTGAAACAGTCCACCGTAAGTCAAGCCATTGACGGTTTGATTTGAAAAAACTAAATCGTTTTAACTGGTTGATCAGATAACAGCTCACGTATGAGCTACGACACCGATGTGATAATGTTCATGTGACCCTTATAAAGCTTATCCCTTAGCCTTTACGTATGGACTCATCTAGTTAATTTTCCGAGGAAAACCTCGTTGCTCATCAGCCTGCCTTCTTTATTACGATCAGTTACTCAATGTCGGTTTCTGGTGGTCATCCAAAGTGTACTGAACAGACCTATGTTGAATGGAGTACAATGATGGCTAGGCCAGTGAGAAGTGTTTCAGTTAACTCAATACTCTACCGATATTCAAAAGTAAGCCAAAAAAACGATAGTAGACATATTCATTCACTCTGAACGAATAGACATTCAGCCAACGTGCATATAAAAAGGTAATGATTTACAGTTATGAGGTGTACCCATCTCTTGTCAGATTCGAGCCAGCCGACAGATGTTTAGTGAATCTGTCTAAGCCTCTTTTCAATACTGTATAGCGCAGAACTTGTTGCACTGATTTGGACCATCCATCACTTATCCTTAGGAAAGCTCGAAATAGTACAGTTGTTCCTTTTGTAGCAGTTCGCATCTCACTTACTCAATGGGTAAATTAGGGCTATTGATTTTCAGCTGATTAAGAAGCTCTGGTTGGTTGAATATCGGGCGAAAGTTAGTGTATTGGAAAACTGTGGACTTAACTCTAACTGACTATAACAAATTGTCTGTTTGTGATGAGCCGGTCTTACCTAGTGTGGAGTCACTGAACGGTTTTTACCATACTGGCCCCATCAGCTTCAAGTCTATTAGCTTGAAGAGGAAGACGACATACCGACCGTCTTGCATAAACAGTCGGGGTAGCCAGTTGTGAGAAAAATGACTATGAGGCATTACTTGACTAGACCTGTTAGTTTTGCTCAGTAAATTGACAAAAATAGACAAAAGCGGTTAACACCGATCAGCTGGTTCTGACATTAAGTGAAACTAGCGTGGCTGTTGAATAGTGGCATATTTTGTACAAATTCGTCAATTGTACAAGCTACTTTCGCTCGGAAAACTGACAATTCTATAACTAACTGATTCCCATTTGAGCATACCTCGAACCTCATTGGTTTTTAACGTACAGCATGCCCCGAATCAGTGGAGACGGTTGAATGTGGAATGAAAAGGAAAGGACGATATTCTGTGCTCATCAATCCAAACCGAGTTGGTCCATCTCTCTCTCTTTCTCTTGAAGATGGGAGTTCTTATTCTCTTTTATATACCCTCGGTAAGCACCGTGACGTATTTTTTCCAAGTCGGCGTGGTGCGTAAAAAAATACTAATTTCGGATGCGAAAGTATCTGCATTTCTGCAGATCTAGTGTAATGGATTACCAAATCGAAAGTGCGGGTATTCCAACACTGGGCAGAATACCTCGTCGTGGCGGTGAGGCACACCCAGAAGTCCATAGCGATAGGATTACAAACAACACGGGTGATCGACCGAACCATCGCACAATGAGATCGGACCGACGGACAAGACATGGTAGGCAAAATGGTATAGATGATCAGCCCCGAGGCACGATTGCTTCAACACTCGGTGAGCGTGAAGTACGGTCAAAACTAACAGTGGATAAATAATGGACAACACGGGCGACTGGACGAGTCATCGTTCAACGAGGTCGGACCAATGGACGGAGAATGACAGACGGAATGCGCCGCGACCGAAGGTGTCGGTCATAAACACAAACCGGGCAGAAGTTTACGCGACGTGTGAGCGGAAACCAGGTGTGTGCTGTGGACCGGAATTCTGGTTCATTAACACGAGCGCGTGCGTGAAAAGTGGGAACCAACGGGTTGGACTATAAGGAGTATGCTCTGTTGGACGCCTATTCGCTACACTGGTTCCATGCCCTAAACACAACGCAATCATTTGTTGGAGGTGGTTTCCGTATTAAGAGCAAATGATCGAGCAAGCCAAATAAAGTGGTCAATATATTAAATCGCTTTGAACACCCGTATAAACCTTGTTTCTTAGCTCCAGTGAACGCCACTGTGTAGTCGATCGGTAGTGTGGCGTAAGCAGAAACAACGAGTTACGTTATTTTCCATATGCTAACAAACACTCACCCATTGTGCGGGAAGGTGAAGCGAATTGTGAGTGAAGGTCGTACACTTTACCAAAAGAACTTCGCTGGTTAAATGACGCTAGCTGCGGTCACCTCCTCGTTGTCAGTCTTACAGAAACCACACCCTTGGAGATTGAGCCCCTTGGGTCATCCTGTCAATTCTGTCATTAAAAATGCATTACAGGGGACGCAATGGCAATAAGACTATGTTCACTTGACCAACAGAGTGACTAGTGAATCGAGTGAAACTTTTTCTACTGAGCCCATCTATGAATAAGTTTGTCCGAAGTGACCAGTAACAAAATGTAGCCAACTCAAATAAGGTGAATGTTGAACTCAAAACGATCTCACGTTGTTCTCGAAACTCGAACGTAACAAACATAGTGGGAGTTCGTACTATGGTGACCAGAACAAGCTGTCATTAGGGCACATTATACCAAACAGTGTTCTTGTAGATCCGTTACCTAAGGAGACATCCACCGGATCACTTGACGGTGACTCGAATTTATAAAGTGGCATGCATCGTTTCTGGGCGCTGTTCTATCCACAATAACAGATAAACTGGAACAAAAAGTTGAATGATCGTAGATTATAGTTCAGTGTGCTGGTGACTGGAATCGAAATCTGGGGCTCAAATTAGAACAGGTATTGCCTTAATGTTGTCATCGGATTCTAAAATGAACGCTCCGCGGCAGTCGTGTATACAACATTTCGTCTGTGAATGGCACCCAACCGCTTATCATCGTGATTTTTCATTCACAACCATGAGTCTACTCTATATTGACCACTGTGCAGACAATTCAGATTTTCCCCTGCAGCTTTGCACCATCATCTGATGAAAGCGAAGAAAATAAATGTCACTCTGTCACACGTCCAACCAGAGATTGCCCATATCACGTGATTTTCATTTCATTGAATTTACTCTAACATACAACCATTTCAACATAATTTTATTTACACGATACGTCTCATCAGTTATTTCGATATAGGTTAGTCGCCTGTGATTACGCTCCACGCGTTTCAAAGTATGTGTTATTACGATCTAGGGACAAAAACGCTTGGTGTGTTCGCCTATTATGTTCACCAACGTATGATGTGACAGAGTTGGCATACATAATGGAATTAACCTGATCAACACAATGTAGAAGTTTCTGCTACTGAAAATGTATATCACTATTCCAGGATTTGTGAAAAACGGGAAATAAATGATTGCTGAATGTACGTGAAGCTGTGCATAAAGGTGCTTGCACATCCCCGCGTCGGTTAACCTCAAAGACATTGTAGTCTGTGAACAGAATGCATGTAGCTGCCAGTAACAATGGCATTCAGCTTTAGATACGTGGTTCGAAATATAATATTACTGGCAAGATATTTT
>LUCH01000531.1:54585-94986 GCA_013368495.1 Paragonimus heterotremus
AATAATCATATAGACCTGGGAGGTGATCTTTTACACCTTCATCTACCCAGTAAATACTTAGCATCGAACTGCAAATGGAGCCAGAAGGAACATTTATAGTTCAAAACTTAGACACTGGCGTAGTGATCCAAAAGCCTGATTCCTATGTTTGTCGCCAGAAAGAGTTTACCAACAGATTCACGTAACCTAGACATGTGCAGTTTGCACTTTGTTGGGTAAATAGTGTCATGTGACTACATAGCCCTGTAAGCAGAACATTTTCTTGCTACATCCATTCATAAGGTTTATCGTTTACTTTTGTGTTAATAATTAGTTAATGCAAAAGCTTGATCGAGATTTTGCAGTAGCCCTGAGACGATTCGTCCTTTAATTGTGTAGTTTTCACTTCTGGGTAATCATATATGTAACGAATTTTAAATAATGGTGCGAGTGGTTTTAGCAAACCAATCTTCAGATCTACTCTCGAATTGCTAATCATATCTCCGATCACATAGTAGTCCGGGAAGACACTAATCGTAGCCACAGGAGCTACTTGAACTAGCCCAATCATCAGGTGTTTGCGGTTTGACTACCAGAAGTCAGAAAGTATTAGAAGCCAACTACGTTATTCTGATATCCACAACCTCAGTCTGCTTTTATGCGCCTCACATTATTATACAGTCATCAACTAGCTGACAAATTAGTGTGCATGAAAATGGATAAATCAAATGATAACCGAGATGTTGTTGACGGGCATTTCCAGATTATCAACACATTGGATTGATCTACTAAGGACAGGTTTTGGATCAAAAGCGAACTGCCCTGTGTCGTTCAATGTGCGATCTAAGACAGCCGCATGATGAAGCAATTGTAATATTGACTCAAGTAGAGATCGATTTAGGCCTGAATTGATAACGGCTGTCTTTTTGGTTCGTCGGTAGACATCCGACTGTTCGACAGTATGACGAAAATGTGAGCTGGTCAGTAACAACGATGAACAATCAACATGTTCTGTTATTGTTGGACATTCGGAGATTGACATCAATTCAAACTTAACACAATTAATTGTATTCTTCCTAATAAGATAAGTCTTTTAGCTGGTTTATTTCAAAATAAAGTATCGGGCTCGAATTTAGCACGGATTTGAACTCATAAGTAGTGGCTGTCCTCGACCGGACTGGAAGTTACGCCGTGACCCTTATGTTCATGGGACTAACATGTTAAACACAGCGGTAGTAACCTCGCAATAAGCATGACCAAATAAAAGTATTCAAACGTTCAAGCACAGCATTATGTGAGTAGCGCTCAGTTTGCCTGAAGACTGCGATCAAGCATGGATTATGTTCACCTTGAAATCACTTCATTATTTTGTCTCAAGGGCTTTGATCCATTGTCAGAATTTGTTTGGTCATTTGACAATGCAATTAAAGGTATAGTTCCCATTGGGCAATCCTTGCACTTAAAAAAATTTAGCAGTACACGTGAAAGCTGGAAATTTCGTGCTAGGTTCATTATGTCCAAAAATGCGATGGAATCATCTAATCGATAGAAGATTGCTTTTGAATTGTTCTAGGTTCGGTATAATGTAAATAAATTTGCCTTGTCGCTAGGTTTATACCACAGTTCATCGTATACAAGCTAAACTTTAGTAAAACGTTTCTTCCTGCATCGTTTGCAAGACAGCTATGATTATCAATAGAATGCCGTAACTGCGGATCGTGTAATGAACTCCACTATATTTATCACTCGGGAGGTTTTGTTTCATCAAGTTAATATTTATGCTTTCAGATTACATAAAAACGAAGTCGTTGATATCTTGGAGAATTGTGATATGTTTTGATTTGGTTATCAGTATATGCATGCGATATAATGATCAGACATTGCTGTCATCTATAGTTTGAACTTACAAGCTGCCGTAGTCACCCCTTTTACAGTGACCCCAACTAAAAGGGACCACTTTTTATCACAGACCACTCTAACAGGTTCCAGCAAACTGTCTACCAAATCGTTCCATTTTACACCGGCCATCTACGTGAACCCTGGAATGTTCATCTACTTAGCATCAACAATACTTATTTGGTTCCCAAAACGATCCCAACAATAAAGAGCAATTGTCAAGTTGAATAACGCTTAGTTATGATCCAGTTATCGAAGTGTAATTGGCAATTATTTGGGCCAATTTGGAGCCTCAAGCGGTAGGAATTCACTACACACTGTACTTAAAGCGAAACCACAATTGTAAGAATCACGATGCGATGTCTTGCACTTACACAAGAAAATGGAAGCGTTTCGATCTAGCACTCAAGGACACTATCCATGACTGGTACATGACAACGATGTTAAAATGGCTGCAGTAATTATTGCCTGGTTGCATTTGTATGCTTTGAAGAATAATCTGAAGTTACTTTTGAGATTACACCGTTTTCAATACGTTTCACTAAACAAATTAAGTACACGGATAAAACAATGGTAGGCACCTAATAATCATCTAAGTACAAATGAGTGGTGAAGACGCCACACACATTCAGTGATAGACTTCAGATTTAGATTAGCGATTCTACCAGATCCTTTTCGGATAGAAGCACTGTACTCAAGTTTAGTAGCCTTTACAGTCCAACAGTACGCAACCTTATTTGTCCAGACTAGCTATGCATTCTAGTCTGTGTACTTGTGAAATAATTGCGTTGCGTCTTGCGTTAACAATATTACATTGACCTTGATCGACCCGGCACATCTAAACTTTCAACTACAGCGATTTGTGAGTATAGCTCAGAGTGACCGATCGTAGATAAGTATTAACGAAAAAAAGTGAATGAAAAGGTTAATGTAAGAACTTTCAATACCTCTGTCACCAAGAAGTGTTACTGCGTATTTGCTTTATAGCCGCCCATCAGACCTCCTCATAGTAACCACTTTCAAGGAGTAACCCTATTTTCTGAATTTCTAGAGGCGCGGGCTGGAAGAAGGTAGCACCCTACATGTTACAGCAACGTAATTCACAACAGTATGAACAGAGAACACAAAAGGTGCACTATTTGAGCTGGACAAACAAAAAGCCGTTGGCCCGAATAAATAGCTGTTTCCAAACGTTTGACCACGATATTTTTGTTACTATGCAACACACTGGGATTCATGTGGGTGGACAGGGTTGCTCAAGCCCAGGCATATGCTTGCGATCGGATCTCCTGTTGATCATTCAGCAGCTATACTGCAGTTAGCACTGCCATCATCGTCACCAAGACACAAACCGATCATTAGATATTGTGGATTAAAACGAAATTTACTGAGTGCACTACACTCAAAACTACTCAGGCGATCGTCTTCAAAGGTCATATTTTACGAATGCTTAGTGTATATACAATGTTGAACGTACAATCTTGTTAAGTAAACTTATGACCCCTCAGGTATTCGGTCATTTGAATCTACCTAAGTAAAAGGTTTCTTTTAAAGGAAACATGAGATATGGTTTGCCCAAAACAAACTCACCTGATACGTTGGCTTCCCAAATCTCTGAAGCATATCACGTGCCTTCGGCAAGAACACGTACGCACCCGATGGTTGTGATCCACTGGTCTCTCCAAAATAATACAACATCTCTACCATGAGAGTTAATCTCATCCCACTGGCCATGTGTTCGGCATGCACCAATAAGGGAATGCTATGGTTAGTTAATTCCAGACGTGGCCGCGTTGTTTGAGAAACCATGGTTGTCTCGGCACAAGATATCCTTTTTGATGCCCTAGATGAGTGTACGTTTTGCCGTTTTCTTTCCAAAGCCAAGTAGAACGTAGTAAATCCAGCTGGAACAGCTGGATGACCTGTGGAAGCAGGATTGAATATAAGCTCGACGTTTGTCTGATTACCAAACTTTCGGCGCTCCGGTATCTCCATCGTCCGCTCACTAATCGGCAGGATTTGGTAAGGAAGCATTGGACCTTCGGGATCTCGAAGATCACGGATTATAACCCTCACATTGTTCATATCTTCATTCGCAATATACAAAGGAATGCGCAACCAAGAGTGCCACAAACTCCATGCAACAGGATTGTATAAGAAAATGTACACACCCCCGTAACCGGTGCCATTAAGATACGGTTTCCAACCCTCCGTAGCGCTGCACAGACTAACATTGAGTAGATCACAGAACACGGGCAAGTGATCACCGGTGAATTCGGATAAATTTGGAAGTAGGTCCATAAGTGCCTTTGTTATGACACCCTGACAAGCAGCGGAGGCCTGTGACAGAGTCAGAGCATAATCGTCGGCTACATGTTGTTTTTCCGTTCCGGTGACTGCATCATGATGTTGCATCACGCCCATTGCTTGTCGGAGGCGATCGACCAGCGATTCACGTGGATCTTTTGATGCATGGCGCCGGAAGTTGGCAATCCGGTTAGAAAAGACGTTGACCTGCAGGAACAGCGTTGAAGGTAGGATTAGTGCGTTCACAACTGTATTTAGAAAAACCTGTCCACTTCACAAGAAAGTTTTATTTGAGTCGAAGAAATATCTAGCCTCCCACTGCCAGGACAGCAAGGGCTTCACTAAGGGATTCTTAAAAACTTATTTGAAAAGCAAAACCACTAACAACCCCATGTCATCCTTCACTAAAAACTGGTGGTCTACCGAAGGCCTGGAAAACAGAGTGGTCACGGCTCATGGGCAAGTACACAGTTGGCCCAGTAAACGGTTGACAAGTGGCTGTAATTTCACTGATTACTCCAGATCAAATCCAGTGATACTCAATGTGTTGATTTAGCATTCTGAAAACTTCTCTTGAAGTTACAGTGTAGATTTTGTGGGAGATAATCATGTCCGGCAAATCTTCCGGTTGTTTTTAACTTTTTAGCTAAAATTACTGACAAGGAACTAGATATGAGCATAGGATAAGCTGATTCCTTTGCAGTTCTTGTGGAATTGCTCACACCGTTTTTCGATAGAACCTGCACAACCAGGGCCGCGGTGTTCCACTTATTAGTCTGGCAGAAGGTTACTTAAGTGAAAGTAAGCTCAAAACCAAGTTAACCGGACGATTATCTATATGGTTCCTTGTGAACGACATCTTTTCGAAAGAAGGCCTCCCCATTCTGTGGGCTGATTTTGATTACAGTCAAGAACTATTCGAAAGCCTACTACCACACTTCTTAGTACGAGCAGACTTCATTTACCGAACGCGTTTTACGAAGTGTGTTGCATACAAATTGGATATCAACCCAAGATAGGATGCGTTTCACTTATATTCGGGTGCTCACTAAAAATGATTGTGAGTTTAACGGGACTAATCGATCTAGAGATAATCCTCGTTTGAACGTATACAGTTCTGATGATTCATCTATGTGGTGGTTGAACTCTAGAAAATGGTAACCGGAAAAACAAATTTGATCAAGTTCATTGCTCTGATGACAAAGAATAATTGCCAGTAAGTTTGGACAGGTTTAACAAATTTACTACAATATTGAAAAGCGTAGTAAAATCGGTTTTTGGAAGAAAAGCCGACAGGACAGTTTGAAGCGCTTAGGCCACACAAATCCAACACGTTTTTCAGACTGACTGATATATTTCATGGGCTGCGTAACCGGTATTTACCAAGTAGCCACTACCAACATCGAATCGCTCCAGTCAGTCTGTTTGAGTGACGACCCAACTATTTCACTTCTAGTAATGTCTGACAAAGAGTCACGCAGGTCTCATATGGCGTGCTTGTTGAATCCGTAAGGGCTAAGTACCGCAAACAGTCCTGCTCAATGTTTTGTCCAAATGCGTATTGTAGGTCACCATCAGGTAAATGCTTGAAAAAATGCACTGGAGAGTTTAGAATTGTTCAACTAAATCGGATGGGACGAGAAATTACATGTACAAACAGCTCGCGACTGTGATTCGTCCCTTTATATGCATATACTCGTTTTTAAGTGTCGACTGTGTAGATGGCCTTCATTGAATGCTGATGACCTTTCTACTGATTGATCATCCTACCAGGCCACACACCCATCAAAACATCCCCTGAGATTACATTGTACAAAATGAACATCATTATGAAAAATAAATGTTGTCTGGAAAACAAAGTAATGCTTTTGTTCTTACCTATCGATACCAGGTTTATCCACCTTTGTCAAAGCCTACACCAAAACCTGTTCTTTACAAACTATACAGGAGTACCATGGTGTTTAAATTTGTTACCGTATCGCGGGCATAATTGTCAAACCACAAATCTTCAATGCAAAGGCGTCTGTAGTTCAGTGATCCTCTGAATCATTCTTTCAAGGTTTTCTTATGTTAACGTTAAACAGTACATCGGGTCAAGGTAAGAACGCATAGATACATGACATAAATTTATTAAATTCATTGAGGCATTCCTAAAACTTGTATGCGTTATCCTGTGGTTCTGACGATCTCTTTCAGAAGTTTCGCTTGTGTTTTCACCAATGACATTCTTTCAGTCAAAGGGATTGAACCCATATAGCGGATATGAATTTTTAAATAAAATGGAACCTGTTGTATACGCGTCGAGGTCGCCTGTGTGTCCCACGTTCGCGATAGAATTCAAGCTACGTTCTGATTGGTCACGCCTTCAACGATCAATGACTCATTCATTCACGCACTTAAAAATGACGCTACTGCTTTCAAATGACAGAATATAGTTTGTACTTCTACTGAGTCACGAGTTCTCTCTACCGCTGTTACAGCCTGTAAGGCCTACTGTTGATAACACCAGAATGGGAACACAACAGAACCACTTCGTGACAAAAATATGACTTCAATGTTTCACGGAGAACTTGAATGCAAAATCTCGCATTGTGCCCGTTTTTCCCTACAAATGACCGAAACTATTATATGTTAGAAGAGCGGGGGATTATTCAGTTTCCGTTTTCGCCTACTTACTTTGTGAGACATATCCGAAGAATGACGATGACAGAGCACTAAGACGACGTTACCGCTGCACATACGTTGCATCCTTCAGTCAGACGTGCAGGAGAAACATGAAGCAGGTGAATTTGGTAAAGGCTCCAACAGAGCACAAACGTATGGTGCCCAAGACACAATGAAATCAATTAACTGGGTGTAGATGAGCAGGTTTTTTGGAACCAAGCAGAAGGGTTTAAAGAAAATGGAGCTTTTCTGCTCCGCTGGATACTATTTCTAATAAATAAAAAATCTTTAGCTTTGCATTTAATCAAAGGCAAGGTTTCAAGTCGACTACACAGATGATGCTGCGACGCCAGCTGAGTCGTGAGAGGTCCATTTTCACATAACTAATATCTGGTACTTTGAAAAGCTTCTTGAAATTGAACTGGAAGCCTTACTCCTACTACTCAACGTTAACCAATAAGGATAGTGTAAAGATGTCTCTCGTTGAATTTTCGATAGGCGAAAAGGTCAGTTCTATCAATCACGAGTGGGTTCAACGCTGTAAGAAACAGGTAGCGACCAACGCCTCGTATAAATCTCAGTAAGAGCAAAATGTGACCATGAAATATAACTTAGATGGCTCTGATGTGCTGCAGTGAGAACGACATCACCTTTGAACTGCTAAGTTGCACATTAACGAGAAGGCTATTGCTAAGCGATCGGTGATGGTTCAGAACATACTTTCGACGCGGGACAAGATTAACGTTTCTATTTTCTTTGAAAGAGGCAAAGATTATTTTTATAGTAACAAGTTGGATAGGCTTTTGCTGTGAAGCATCGTGATACGTCCGCGAAGGAAGCTCTCACTTGGAGATCAATGCCCAGTTATCATGACTAGCACCACAAAGATACGATTTCTACTTGAAACACCAGTGTCAGATTGGTTAATTCTTGGCCAAGTGATCGATGAAACACCTCGAACAGTTGGGGGCGTTCGACGGAAGGATATCGGTAAAACGACTGGCTAATACCACACAGAAATGATGACAATTTACCTACCTCTCCCTGTCACAAGCTTTTAGACGACAGTGAGGGTGATAACAGCATTGGGTGTCGAATAAAACGATAAAAACGTAATGACTATGCTAAGAATTGTCATTCTTCATGAAAAAACTGATCGTACAATATCGGTAAGCACAATAACGTGGTGTCAGTTGAACCGTAAACGTTGCAACCAGCGCGGTACAAGGCAATAAGCGTCAGGTCGAAAACTGTCATTACATAGGACGAGTTACGCAATGAAGAAGGCTTTGCCGTCACGCGATAACGAAGCTAATTTCAGACGAGTTACCTAGGGGCGAGCTGTTGTTCGGACAAAAGCAAGGTTTGGTGAACCAAAGCGAAACGAAAGATAGATCTAAGTACTGGCTAGACTTTCGCTGAATCGTTAAAACGTCATGACAATTTACAGTCAATAAGAAGTAGTCAGGGATACGATAAAACATTAATAAACACAGTAGCAATTGTTGAAGGATCCGGTATAGATTTTTAGTATGAATAGGTGAATTGCACACCACGAAACAGGATATTTGGTAAAATGGAGACTACAATCTTGAGTAGATGAAATTGTGATGTACCAGCGTAGGTCAGACTATCAAACGGAAGATACAGAGGACAGATGAAATTGTAAAGTATGGGGAAAAATTGTAAGGTTGATCACAATTTAAATTTACCTAATCACGGGTTTTAACAGATCAACAAGTCGCGATTAGACAAACACAACAAACTTCATCAAATTAACGTCATTTTAATGAGCAGTCACCAAACACTACACCAATTCAACACTGTATGTATTTGCTCGACAAGTGCGTAATAATACTAAACTAGGGGCCCAATGACAAATTTTGGGAATAAAAATGCAGAATCTATATTAATTCATTCATACACTATGAGTTTGAAGTAAGATAACAGTGGTTAATCAAAGTGTCATATTCAAAATTGGTTTTCTAGTCTTGCTGGGGTTACTTTGGGCACTTTTTCATCAGATTATTATAAATTAAAGAATATCAATTAGCTTCACAGTATTATTATTTGTAATGATCTGGTCTGGCTACATTTGAGCAATGGATGCTCTATGAGTTATCGTGAAGTACTGACGAGTAATGTCGCCAAATATTGCAAGACATTAGTTAGTCTTTTAGGCGGGTGCATTCTATTTACGGCCCTCTAATAAAAAAGCTGGTCGGTAAGTGGTAAGGGATTTTGGTTGAATATAAACAGAACGTCATTCATAATTGAGCATACTTATTTCGTTCTCATAGATTATTCAACTATTTCCCTTGGAAAGAAACACTGTACAAGTGCTTTGCGCTCGTTAGGGCTCGTCAGTGGGGCTTATGCTTGAAAAGCCGAGATCTGAACTCTGGTCGGGCTTTAATGAGACAACCGTATTGAACAGCGCGCTATGGATATCGCATTGCAAATGAAGCAAATATCACGTGCATGTGGACGACTATGTCCGTTTACGTGTTATGCTCATTTCGAGGATATGCAACAGTGAGCTAACAACCAGTCTAGTGTTCCTTTTCGAAAGAGACAAGCTGGACGGTCGCTATGATTGCAAAGTAGGCAACCAAGTGTACCAACTTGATAAGCCAAATCCCCAACTACTTAACAATAGTGGAAATGTCACTAATCACCTTTAAGCAGAGCAGAAAGAAAGCATGTTGTACATTCGCTGCCGATGAATGCAAACAAAGTGTCAACATATCGCATGGTATGTTTTCTGTCTGCTCTGTTGAAATTTCAATCAGTTCCATATTTTCAACTTGAGGGACTAGTTCTAGAGTCATCGACTAGAATTCCTTGAAGGTGATCTGACAATCTAAGCATTACTGATAGGCAAGTGTAGCTAAGGGGTTGCACATGATAGTTTGGCCGGGCCTAATGTGAGCTCGTCGGCGTAGTGGTCCGTGCGCGAAAGCTGTTAAAAAAGTCAAACGTTTCTGCACCGGTAACACTGTCTTTACTAGAACTGTTTATTTTGTCAGAAAAAACTCAATCTGACCTACACACTTATAATTGTGTAAACAAAAATTGAGTGGTTCATGGTTTATAAACGTGATGAAAGATAACGTCTGTTAACTTTAACGAAATTCGCGGTGTCAGGCACCTCGTCTAGGTAGAGACTTGCGTGATGGTCAACTGTTTACATTCTTCTCACAAGAACATGGACAAACATTTCAACAGACCACTACGTTCAGATTTTTTGTGTACACACCATAATCATTTCTGAATAATCTTTCTGGGATAAGTAAAAATGTAGTAGTTCTCATCGTACCCGTGATTTATCATCTCCGTCTTATAAAGTAAAGTAGTTTATACAGGTGTTTGAATTAAACAGGATTATTTTTGAAACTCGAAATGATTATTATCAGTTGAACAGTAACCATACTTAGGCGCTATTTTCCACCGTTCTGACAGTTTCCATCGGGTTGCCGGGGAAGGTATTCTCGTTTAATGCAGAATTAACTGGTAGCATCTATTGACCTCAGACATAAGATTTTCATTCATCCCCGTGCTTGATAGTCGACTGTTTTGATAATTGCTTGAATAGCTCCATAATAAGGTCATATCAGATGTTTTCGGTCTAAAGTTAAACTATCTGTGACCACTCGATCATGTATTATCTCTCAATAAGTGCGTCTATTCCAAATGGAACACAGTAGAGGGCTGATGTTTTCATTGCTCCCTTGTGTCTTTTCTGACAGCTACTTTAGTATGTTTTCACCCTCTGTGATTATGAGTGTTTGTGCACAGTGTGCAATACCGAATCATAGTCATATATCCCTCAGCATGATCATTTTATATAGAGTCAGAAAATAACCAATTAGGCCAGAAAGACGTTGTGTATAAAGCTCCCATGCACGGTTATAGGGTGGTCAGTTGTACGGAATGTAAAATTTTGTTCTTTTTCGTTGACCCATTACAAAAGAGTGCGCAATTTCTGAATCTTCTGCGTACGACTGGATGGAGCTAGATACAGAAATTAGAGTCACTAGCCGTATAACCTCTTCATACATCCAGGTAATTCGAGTAATTTTGTTGCTATTCATGTAAAGCATAGAAAATTAAATTCACCAGCACACATGCACCAGATGATATTGTTGAATTCATACTAGAACACTGTGCTACCGTTTTATTTACATTAGTTACTTGGACGTGTTCTAAGAGTTTTCTTAACAGGAAACTGGTACAGCATTGTAGATAATACAACATCACACTAGTCTCAAAATTGACACATAGCGCAATACACCGATTATTTGCGTAATCTTGGAAGCTTTAAAAAGATTTTTCTTGTCGGGTTGACAGCTAAAACACTTATATACCATAAACTTAGTTCAAGTTTTTAAAGCCTAACTCCATTCGTATTTCAATACACATTACTTGCCTTATTCTGATGTGGAATCAAGGTCACTGGTAAGTATTTTTAATCGCTGTGGTGTATTCAGTATAGTAAATAATAATCGTACGTTGTTACATCTGAACTCTCACATTAAAAGCTTTACATTTTTTACTCGGCATTGCGATTATTTGCTGAATGGTCGAATACATTTATGGTGCAACGGTGAAAAGCTTACGTTAATGCAGAACGTTACTGATGTCTTACAAACTGCAATTATCCGTCTATATCATTTCACATTTCTGACATGTCTTCTTTAACGAATACAACCATGATGGGATGTATAAACAGAATTTCATTTTGCAGACATATCGCTTCAGTTCCGTTTCTTCTGCAACATTTTCTACAGGTCGTTTTTATCCGTATTTACAAACATATCACCATCATTACAGACAGGCTGTCGGCTTGCTGATTTTATTGCAACTTGATCTGCTCTTCACTGAAAAATATCCAATTTTACCGTTGTAACTGTGTAGATTAGTCGGACATCTTTCCTACGTCTAACTTAAATTAACCAAAACAAATTATTTTCATATTTGTTTAAGCCAGACGTCTATCACTCTATATAAGGACATGGAAACACATTTAGCTTCACGGTAGTGGGCTACGAATTTTGTCAAATCATCCGTTTTGGTTGCTTTACTTGCTAGCTGATATTGCAGACCTTGCCTTACACGATTGAAAAGTATTACTTAAATATGAAACTTTTCTTCCACAAGTTAGTAGTAAACAACGTTAGCCGTTAAAACCTCTTATGAAAACGTCTGGATAATCGCGATAAATTTGAAACAAGATTCTTTCTCTTTATTTGCTACAAATGACAGTGGTGAAACCCAAATGACTTAAATGATGTGCTCAAAATATGAGCCCATTTATGCAATAGACAGTCACTGTTGAGAACCGGGACAGACGAATTTTCAAGCTCAATAACTTCTTTTTGCCAAGATGCACCTGACATGCAATGCCTCAAGTGATCTAAGAATGACGGGTTTATGATAATGCAACTCGATTAGCCCCTTGTTACACACGACAAGCTAGTCCACTGCGTGCCAGAGTCATTGATCTTGAACAAACACCTACAGTAGTTTTGACCAATGGCAGATTAGTCTACAAATTCTTTTCATTTGTAGGCATGATTCGTGTTGGTAATTTGCGTTTCGTTGTTGCTACGTGCAGCAGCGGAAGAAAATATGTGGGAGTGTATGACGGCTGCAAAATAGGACCTCTTACTTCGTTATTTAAGTTGGCAACTGAGAGGAGAGAGTTTTCAGAAATCTCCTTGTCATCTTTCATCTCCTTGCAATTTGGTTTATTTCGTTGTCTGTCGATTTCATGTAAAGGAGCTTTCGTCTAACCGTGTTTGTTTCCACATATTGTATTGATTCTCATTTGATGTTTAAATGACAAAGCTGAATCATCCAGTGAAATATCTTCCAGTCTCAGCGGACGGCAAAACTGGTCTTTGGCTTATCACAATTCGGGAAGAGAACCGTTTAGTTTGGAAAAAATACACAATTATTTTGATGAGATCCCGAATTAAATCGTAAAAAAAGTTCCAGAGTAGTCATAAAAACATGGCGTGATGAACAATCTTGTTCTCAGTGATTCATCATTTAGTTAAATACGTCACATTTATATAAGAATTTTGCAAAGAAACTTTTATTGAAGTAAACAGGAAACTGGCGAGTGAGGTCAGTTAAATCAATGTCAGTCTGTGTTCAAGTCTCCACTTCGACAATGAATCTTGACAGGCTTGGAAAGTGACTGGCTTAGAAAGATGCAAAGCCTGAATGAAACGTTTCTGGGCACACGTGGGGATTATACAGGCAAATTCCAGTGGCTACAACCATCGACATAGTTCTTCGCCTCCTTGACCTCGAATGGGTGGTGTTAACTCGGTAGCTTGGAAAAAAATGTATCCGTCACCTAGATCCAGCGATTAGAATTAACCGGTTATGATAGTATGACGCTGTTAACTGATTTCGTTATTCCACTGCTGAGTCAAGCTGGGTGGTGTTCACGCTCCATTTCGAATAAACGTCTGGCCGTGCGGTGAACACAAATGGTTCCACACAAACAAGTCAATGAATATACAAAGAACGAGACTACACAACTGGGAATTTTATATTTTAAGCATTGACACGAGAACGGATTGAAAGTAACTTGTGCATGTAATCTGCCAACATGTTGCCACTTAATGGTAATCCAATGTGAACAGCCTTCATTCGTGTTAACTGCAGTTGATCCGTTTAATTCCGCTGTTACATAGTTGTGAATCTTCCCAGGTAACCATTTTGTGTGAGCTTCGTGTGCATGAATGTCAATTCCTCATTGACTGCCTGTTCCCTATTTATCGTATTGATGATTCTCCTGTAAAATTATTACATAAATATATTGTATTTAACCTGATGATGAATAGCCGGAAGCGAGCTTGCTAGCTAGTTCGTGTGCTTTAAGTCTCAAATTAACAAGACAAGAATTTGACTAGGCTGAATAATCTAGTATTGTAGTTAGTCTATTAAAGTCAACCTATTTCGATACGTGTAAATTTCAGTCAGCCCGCTACGTAACTTAACACCAAGCTGAGGTTTAGAGCCAACCATCAGCTAGTCCCTTCAAAAAGGACTGACCATAAAGTTTCTCTGACTGCGAAGTCCGAGGATAAATACAAATAGGATACAAACTATGCTGATTAAATCCCTGACCAACCATTATTATGGTAAATTTGCAAATAACTAGAATAAACTCTTGGAGTGAGATGGTTATTATTGTATAGGTTACATGCTTAGAAGCAAATGGCAGCCCAGTTCATCGCAATCATCCTATCGCATTAATTTCGAATCGATATCCATGAAGTTCCGTGTTTGGTATAGTTGTAGCCCAGTAACATGGCAGTGCTATTCTTGCGTCATTTTTCAGTTGTTTTCCCATTCCATATCTGAGGCAACAAGATAATTTATGTTTGTTCTTGATTGGTTTCAAGCGTCTAGGAATAAGCCTCGTGACTTATCGAAAGTTAACCGAAAAGTTGATACATCATCGATCCACACAGTGCGATGTATCCAATCGCTTGTAATTGAAACAATGAAGTGGCAAGCTAAATTTAATCGTGGGTACCCTTGAGTGACCTTAGAAATCCGTTTCATGTAATAAATCGAAATCTAAGTAGATTGCTGTTTTGTTATGCTAAGTTGCACCGGCCAGTGATCAAACCTGTAACGAAGAATATGAGAAACACTACATTTGCGGGAACGTCGTTGTGATGTAAGTGGCTGCTTGAAACGCAACCAGAGCTGGGCATGTTCCAAAGGTGGTATGATAAGAATAGAGACAGGAATACACGCTTCTGAGTAACTGTTAAAAAAGCCAGCTAGCGCTTGAACACCCAAACGATGTGTTTAGGTAAAAACCATGTTTGACAGCTACTCCATTATGGAAAATCAAAACTGCATATGACACACTTATTTTGATGTTACACAGACACTAGTAGTAGCAACGAAACTGTTGTCAGTAACCCATTTGCGAGTTAATGTTGCCACTCATAACAGAGTATGTTAATCACAGCGGATGTTGAAGGCATTAAGCACATACTGTTCGTGCCATCTTACCTTACAAAATCACAATGCCATCTCGGAACTTTAACCGGATTGAGTTTTTGCACAGTTCTTGGAGCCGATTTTTATTTCTTTACTGGTCTACGAACTTCACTGAACCTGTGATAAAGGGTAAAGGTCACTAAAAAATGAATGTCTGAATAGGGATATCTCTAGTTGTGCCTATAGTAGAATGGTTTTGCTGAAGTTTAGTGAATACTCATGCTTGATGAATGACAACTACCACGAAGCCAGTAGTATGCTGTCGTTCAAGCATGGTCCTTAAACAAATACCACTTTTACCATTTAATCTTGTAAAATCACAGAGAATGTTTGAAGACGAATAGTTGAACTTATTAATGATTGTGAAATGGAAGAAAACACAACATTTGCGCTCTGTGTTATTTTCGGCGTTACTGTCGCAAAGTAGAGCTGCACTGATCCACAAAGAGCGAGTGGCATGTAGGAACATGGTAAGTACTGATATATTAATACATACCCACTTTTAGGAAATAAATTACCACTTAAACTTCATCGTAGATTTCACGTGCACAGAGACTTCCAAGCCATACCACCTGTTTAAATAGACACCAGACTCGAGGTGTGCTGTTGAGGAAATGCATCTTTTTCAAGATGGGGAATTGGAATGAGGCAACCTTGCTGATCAACTTATCATTGACCTCACACTAGACATGACCAAGTTGTATCTGAGGGCACAGCCACTTTCATTTGTGAGTACTGATCAAGTTGCCCAAACTTCTTAACAAGAGACGCCTTAACTGCATGCTGAATCTAATTAATAGTTACACAATGAAGATTTTTTTAATCAGGTCGATCTGTTGACTTTAAAAATTCGTTGGACAGTGTTTCACATTGGTGACATGTAGTATTTACGTACAAGCGGAAGTCGTTTAGCTATAAGATCCAATAATTTGGTCGCGTTTGTGGTCAAGTCAGTGCAGTGGTCTAATATAAGTTGCCTGATAACAGTGTGGTCATGGCTTAAGTGAGAACCACGGCAGGGATACGCATTACTGATGAGTTTTCTTCAGATTGGAACTCGAGTCTGGTGTTTCTTTTAGAAAGGGAAGATCTATCTGAATGCAAAAGCTGAGACAAATGTCAGCCATGTTCTGCTTAGCTCAACCAAATCCCATACCACTCACCAGTAGTAGACTTTTTGAGTCAACACTGGTAACGAGTCAACTCAGATTCCATTTTTCTTAACTGTGTGCTATTCGACAGAAATCGTTCAAAGTATTAAGTCAGCGGTTTTGTGCCTCCTCAATACAGCTTAGTGTAAAACTGTACCGCAACAATCCGTCATATGGAAATAACACCACAATTAAGGTCATCCTGGTTTACTTATGGGTAAGGTGAGCTGACTGAGCAGTTCTCAGTGGTAGGATATTATATTTTTATCGAATGGAAGTTCCGAGTTGTTAAAGACGTTAGGAGCCATACCAGGACGACATGCATCTAGCCGTCTTCCTAATGTGGAATTCGAGGGTTACGGGAACAAAACATAGTGAAGGTTTATCAATGAAAAACGGTACATACTGATGGTTGTAATCGACTTAGGTATATAAAAGGAATAATTTTGTCTGTGATCAAATAAACAATCCATTTTATCTGAAACAGCTGTTTCAGTCTTTCGTGATAACACAACTCTGGATATACTGTCACTGAAAATTCATCGTGAGTAAATCGATGCGATATGACGCCGCGTGCTTCTGACTTACATACCGACTTGGCTTAGGAAACTCGACAGCTGAGTAGGTTAAAAGTGGAATAATTCAGGATGAAATCAGTAGCCATCTTAGAATTAATAAACACGGTTTACTTGCCGGACACGGTTTTAGCGTATAGTCTCGTCCGCACTATGGAAAATGTTGTGTTGCGACGGAGAAACAAGGCAAAAAGGTCAATTCCGTGACAACCAGGGAGCATTACAGTTCTTCAGTCAATCACAGTGATAATTTTCAGAATCCCAGATTGACCGTCTTAACACGAAATGAAATCCATGGTTTTCCTTTTTCGACTTTGGTATGAAGCTTTAGTAACTGTTTGTAGACAAATTACATAATACTTTGTGGTTTCTCTGGTTTATTAGTAACTGTAATTTTAAGCTAATAGATTTTCATCTGTCGGTGGCACGTCGACGTATTTGAAAGTAACTGGGATGGGCTCTAGCCACTAAGCTATAGTAGACCAAATCTTTGTGCTTAACATGTTGCTTCGTACGATCAAGTGTTTTAGCCGATTTTCTAAGGTGTGTGAATTACAAACGGAGTCCCGGTAGATTAAACTAATCAGTCTGAAGGAAAATGTTTACAGAATCGCGAAAGTTGATAACACACAGTAGGAACTGAGTGTCGGGGATCCACTCTAATAGCTGAAATTAATGACAGCTCGACAATCAACTACACAGCACTTATCAACCCATTATTGACTGTTTAACATGGAAGCAATACTTTTTCGGTTTCGAGAATTTCCCGATCTAGAAGATACTTTGTCAATCTGTCGTGACACAAACATGAGTATGTATACCAATTAGAAAGATCGGTGAGCATTTAAGAGCACCAAATAAACTCTGCACACAGTTTGGACATCATAATCATTTCGACAGAGCGAAACTTAGTCCAATCTCCTAGTGTTGCAGTTAGTCAGTGTGCACTTGTTCCGTTTTGCTGTTCGGTCAGGTGTATTACTTATTATCTGCTTTCCTTGTATTCACACTGCTGTAGTTTTTGATTCAAATCATTTTACACCTGTACTTTTTAATCACAACTAAGATTTCACTGTACAGAAAATTTGCTCACTGTCCTTCAGCCTTCACCATTTATAGTCGTATTCTCGATTACAGAACAGGTGGCCAAAT
Source organism: Paragonimus heterotremus (assembly GCA_013368495.1). Lineage (NCBI taxonomy): Eukaryota > Metazoa > Platyhelminthes > Trematoda > Plagiorchiida > Troglotrematidae > Paragonimus > Paragonimus heterotremus. The sequence continues at coordinate 72,347 of LUCH01000531.1, forward strand.
AGACCGTTAATTTGGACTAGTTTACTGACTGGCACATGTAATAAACCGCCTTACCAGCAATACAATACAGATCATGTTTGATCTTTTGACATGCTATTTATCAGTGGCCAACGTAGCTTGTCAGCACATTTAGAAGGATAACGAGACTACGATGATAATTTTGCCCCCATAGTGGTTAGTCAATTGTTGTAACCACTTATTTCTTTGTTTCGTTTGATAAACACCACAGAATCGATATATCTATGGTCCCAGTGTTAGTAAATCCACGAAAACTTCGGAAGTCCAGTATTCTAGGTCACCTGCTAGAAACGTGACGGTCACATGCCACTTTGACTTATCCCATCTTCGACCATTGGGTTGACGGTCCAGTTAACATATTGTAACTATCCCTACTTTTCGTTATAATGAACACGGAAGAATGGCTAACACACGGTTTTTGATCAACTTTATTCCGAACATCTGGGTGACAGTGTGAAAGTATTACGACAGTATACTATTCATCTCGAAAAATTTACGTTTAATAAAAGCACTAATGCAAATAACTGTTTTTAAGGAGGCCTGCCTTTATTTCAATGTGAGCTCGTAAAGTTTTGTGGAAAGTATACAAACACGAATATACGTACCACCTGAGGGTTCATGAGGCGGTTTGGTTAGTATACATAAAATAACAGTTGTGAGAGATACTTTGTTTATCACTGGCTATTCTAATTAACAAAACTGGAAGGTAACACTACTGCATGATTGACTCGGAATTACACGGAATGAGAGAACAGTTTGTATGACCATGATTAAGAGGTTACACATGCATAGATTTGTATGCGTGTATGTAATCAATTCAAGGTAATCTGACCCAGTAATTAATTTACGTTAATAACAAAAATATCGAAGTTCAGCAAATTACAAATCAACCACACATAACGATGTGTCCTATCCGTACTCTATATGGCTGTTTGAACTAGACGAACGCCTGTCTGACCTGCGCATATTTTGTAATTTGTGATTGGGTCGATGATAGCGTCGTCAATAACAGCACCGTGTATATTCGGTATTGAATGAATAAAACGCTTGAACTGGTCAAACTGTAAACATAGTGTTGACATGGGTCAACTACTTGTGAATTTGATCGTGTGAGTGGAGAAGACTAACAGTTGGCATTTGAACAAGCTGGAGTGTGAACTTCGACAACAGCAAAGTTTTCGCCGAAATTAGTAATTAGACAAATAACTGTGAGTGTGACTCGAATAGACTAAGTCTACACTAGAGGTTATTGGTAAACTGACTGTTAGTAAAATATTCGCTTCCATTTCGGAACAGAGATGGTATTTTTCAGACTTTCAAGCCGGAATCCACTAGCGCTAAACGCTGGACTTTAAAGTTTTACGAAAGATGAGTATTTTGGCGAGTTTTTCAGTTCGGGAGAAACCCGGCTTTGAAACATCTTGGCTTCAGACAGAATTGAACTAGTGATAGAAACAGCATACTCAAATGTCAAAGTTCTCAGCTCCAGTTCAGCTGGTGAAGAGCATGCCGCATTTAGGCAATCTATTTCTGTTGTCGGTTCACGTCCAGCCGAAATCCGACTAGTTTACAAATGGGCCTTTTCTGGCCAGTTAATTACACATTTTGTGATTTCACAATATCGAACTAACCTTCGTGAACAATAAGCTGGCCGGCCATAAACAGATGTTTAAAAACGAAGTGTTCGTTTCAAACCAACCATTTTACTTCGCTTCTCGATTGCACCGCTAAGTTAGTCAAGAACATCCCGAAAATTCTCAATGACTTTTGCTCCGAAACTGCTGTTATTGCTTTGTGCAAGACTGCCTCCGCAATGCGATTAGATATACATTGTGTAGTATTCCACATGATAATCGGATGGACAGGCAAAGATTGTTCGCTCAAAACGGTACAGCTTTGAGCGAGAGCTTTCAGAAGTGCCTTCTTGGATATTCCAGAAGCTAGTACAATGTCTGAGACCCGACCACGACTTCCGATATAACTGTTTGGATAAAAGTTGGACTTGAATAATTTGTTGACAAAAGTTTACCCATTATCTTAAGTACCGGAGTTAACCGTTTTACGAATATGACAAAACAAGAAGTAGACAAGACAGTAATTGTGTCGAATAGAACGAAGGTTTCGGAAATGCAATTGCTGACCAGAACACGAAACACTGATATGAATCTGACACCATACTCATATATCCAGTGGGCGATGAACGCACTCAGATAGGGCGAGATGTAGAGAGCGTCGAATAAGGAATCCTGTGGCTTCCGTAATAATGGCCGTCTATTCAAATGCTTTGTGATAGTAGTAATCTACAAAATGCTTAACATCTCATAACCTACTTCTTTTCAATTCAATACTATTATTATTAACAATAATAAAATAAATGCTAGTGGTATTAGAATCGTTAACTTCCTGTATGAAGAGAAAACATAGACTGCTGCTGACTATCACGTTGCCATCCACATTACCATCGAGATTATTTTTTAAAGCAAACCAAATGGGATATTTCAACTTCCAAAAACAGAATCATATGTTTGGTTGTTTTAGCCTGACATGTGTTACGTTACACTCGCCAAACTAAGATACTTGACATATTTGCGTTAATTAACTATCCACAATGGATAAACCTGATTTTTTTTATAATGAAAAAGAAAATTTTTAGCCAATACGGTTAACATTTTGGAATGGCAGATAAGCTGGCATATTTGTCCATGAATGTGTTGTTCTCGTTTAGTGTTAGAAAACACCCCACCCAGTGATTGCAGTGAATGTGTGTTGTGAGTATCAGTGCCAAATATCCAGTTAATTTAACCCAAATGTCAGACGAAAAGAAAGGCAACTGTCGACGGGGTCTCGATTTAATTAGGGCCATTCCACTTCACTGTTTCAACAAGTACTTGGAAGCATTGGCCAGTTAAATTCAACGCAGTAAAAATGAGTTATACGTTGCCATTCGACCCATTATTTCAGATCAGCGGATTCTGCTTGTTACGAAAGATGCCAAATGGGTAAAGGCTGAAGGAATTTTTGGTATCGGTCCATGTCTACAATGAACAATTGGCTACGTGCTTTCTTACAACTCACGCTGGTTTTTCTGTTTGTTCTATAGGCATTCTTAAAAGTCATAGTGGATGCTAGAATGCGAGTTTAAAAGGAAAATTATTCGAAGGTTCTGAGAAGAAATAAATCATGTGAATGAATTTGGAAACTCTTCTAGCGTTTTTTCTGAGCACTCTAACAGAAACTTGCTTATGGGACGTTGATTTATTGTGTTTTGACTAATGTAACATACAAAACAGGGTCCATTAATTGAATCAAAAAAATGTTTCCTTCGCAATTTTGTTTGGTCGTTTATTGCAGTCTCAACGCTAGTTATTGACCGACCGGTCTGATTTCTCTATGTAAAGTTTTGACTGAGAGAAGAAATAGAGTCTGTTTTGAAGTTAGTATCTTGAACTGAAAGTTTGGTCATGCAGAAATCACTAGAGGTCACTCCAGTTGAGTATTTGTGGAACTACGTGTTAGTGGAGACGGACAATAGCCTATCATTTAGTTTGCTTCTGGATCTAGGTCTCAGTAACAAACCATACCGCTTTTCAGAGTCATGACAATAGCTTTGATCATGTCAAAATCAGTGAGCCAGCTAGGTGTTGACTATCAACATTAAGAGAATCCATAAACCATCCATCTTAGGGTAACAGATACTGACTGGTGAAGATACCTTTTTTTTGAGTATTGTATATTCCTAAATTTATGTGAATACTGGTGACAATAAATAACAACTGCTCACTTATTTTCTGAAGCTCTCATTTCAACAAAAGAATGTAAGCACATGTAAACGTAGTCCATCAAATGCAATCATTAACCGGCCCGTCCATATTTCTGTATTGGAGATAGACTTAAACCTGAATCTGAATTTAAAAGAACTACTCAGTGGAATATATAAAATTGTGTACATATTCATGGTTAGAAACATTTCCAAAAACTACGCCATTCCTTCTCATTAGTGATATCTTGAGAGCAAACATATGGGTCTATATAATCGTGAAATGAAGACATGATTACCAATTTGTGTGAATGAGTCCAGTGTACCTAATTATTTTGAGATCAGGAAAACAATTCGCAAGACCCTATCATTTGATGAGCGATCCCTACTGGACTTCGGCCCGCTTTTACATATTTACCATCCTTTCAGTTGCTACTCCGTAACGTCATATTTATCGCAAATAACTCGAGAACCACTGGTGATGTTCGACTGTCATACAGTCATTCACGAAAATGCATATGTGAGACAAAAGGTGATGGAATAATTTACTGGCAAGTTTTATGATGAAAATGAGAAGACAGTCAATAGATGGGCAGCTTACTACTCAAACGTCTAAGAGACAGTAGTCAGTCACTGAATGTTAGTTTGGCCACAGCCTGTGAACGACAGACAATCACATGCACACAGCTGAGTACTGCGTAGAGTAGGGTGATATTTATTAGCTGGTATCAAGGGGACGTTTGTCATCTTTACAGTGGTTCTTGATCTGGAAGTGAATACGGAGAAAGACAACAACACTGACACGTCAGAATACGACTACTCACTAACTGTCTGTCTGCTGCACTATTCATAAACCTGATGTGTCTCATAGATCCCAACTAAAAAGACGAGTACAACTGTCACTTTCTTAATGTTAACTGGTTTTTATAGGTTTATTTTGGTCTATTCATTTGTTATTCACTTCCGTTAGTTAAATTCGCAGAGAGGAGTGCATGGGATCGAAACACAGTGATCTGACTTTATTACAAGACATCCGGTTAATCTTTATCTTCGCTTTTTAGGGTTTGAGTGAATTACTTCATTTCATCTCTTGGTGACATCCAGTGAGAGCGATTGAACCTACAAATCGATTATCGAAGATCACGAGACGTTTATCAACTTTACCCTACAAAGATCACGTTTCATAATTAAAAATTTTTATCTAGATATTTGTTGTTAAGTGAGTCATGTTTTCGAACATTGAGCTAATTCAAGCTGACCGCGATGATTAACCACATCATCTCAAACTTGTTACTAAACACACAAGCCAGCAAAATGAATGGGATGACCTGATTACAACAATCTGTACGTGTTAATTGCAAGTTATGCAAAATGTTCGAGAGTCCTGATAGTCGGATCTGTTGTTATCTACTCTGCAAATCGTAGTGGAAAGGGGAAATGAGTTTAACCAACTGAACACGTGAAAATGGACTGCATTCCATTAAACCACTGACCGTGATACTAGATATTATCAGACGTACCTGAAAAATTATAAGGACAAGCTTTCATTATAGGTGAGTATGTTGATAGCAAATCTGGATCAGCGATATTGTACAATAACACCCCGGATTTTATTGATCAGAATGTGCTAGAACATTTAGTCATGATTCCATCAGATTCGTTTTGACACCGAAAATATCAAAAATAGCCGATTTATTGGGACAGTTCAAATTTGTTAAATGCTTCGATTTTACCGTAAGCAAAACCACACCTGCCAACAAAGTCATGTGACTTACTACTGTTAGTTCCTTACGATGATCAAATCGAGAAGCAGTTGGTATTATGAAGCAAAAATCAAACTTGTATTGGTAAATTTCGTAACAGGCTACGAGGTGATAATCTTACGTCATTGAAGCTACACGTTCTGTCATTTGTACGTATCAATTCAAGCTTCTAACAGACCAGTGTAGTTCGTTACTTATTATGTACTGGACCTATTAAAACCCGGTGAAAAATAAGCATTTGAATGCTTCGTTAGAACAGGATAAACGTCTAGTCAACCGATCAGTATCCAAGGAAACTAAATCTGTCAATGTTGAATAATGAGTGCATCAGGCAATTGTTTTCACAAGAACCACAGAACGAGCATTGGGGATAGTTTCGTTAGCTTGCAGAGCGATGAACAGAGGGGCTGAATATATATCAAATCCAAATGTGCCTCGGGTGAATCGATCGTCATTTTTCTTGCCTTATCCGCGATACTTTGTAGCATTTAGTAAAGAAAAATGTCATGTTGGAAGATAAGTGGGGGTTGATTTTAACTATCACTGGCACTACTTCCGAAAAAACGAACTTGTTAAGAGAAGTCGTGGCCGTAATATACAGTTAACAATGGGTTCGGAAGTGTTTCATCAACAACCTTAAGAGTTAGACAAAATGCGATAGCCTATACTGTGAATCTGAGCATGTCATTTCCTCGTTTGCTAAAAATTAAACGCAAGCAGTTGCTTTATTTTACCGGGACAACGTATAAGTCCGTACATTCTAAAGATCACTAGCATAGCCACTTTCTTCATGAAAGCCAAATTTTGAAATAACCAACTTGCATGCTTGAGCTAGACCTAATTAAAAATTTCGAGAAACCACCGACCTCTGACCTGCTGGAATCTTCAGTTCAGTTGCCGAATTGGAGGTTGTTATCCAAGCAGAATGGAGCAATATAAGTCACATTAACTTTGCTACGTTTGTTGAAACCAAGCCGAAACGAAACATTTAATCGTCGACATTAAACAGATCGTGTGTATCTTGTTGATTCTGCCCAAATGTCCAACATACGTAGATGGTCGTTATAAATTTGACTTGAAAATTATTAAAAAAGGTTAACGTAATCAAGAAGAACCTTGCTAACCGCTTTCGGTCAATCAGGAATTAGTCGTAGTAAATAGATAGCAATTGATTTACACCTTAACTTAAAAAAAAGCAATTCTCAATTTAAAATTGTTTGATTGTTTGGTTCGTTAAATGTATGTTGTCTGGCTGTCATTCTAAACAAATACGGTATGTTATTGATAATTATATTGAGCAGATTATTTTGCTGAATGCACAAAAAATGATCATCAAGAAAAGGTAGAATATCCTACTTGACCACAGCTTACGAGTTTTTAACACATTTGATGGAATGTCGCACCAATCTTTCTTTGGTCGGTGACGGTAAAACAGTATCCTTTAAACATCTAACGTTCCCTATTTCTTAGTGGTTAGAAGCTATTCAACATAGGTTTTACAAGACTAACAGACGGACGGAAATTCATGACTGACGATATCTTTTCGCTACAACCCAGGTACCTGTGAACCTATTCGTAATAACCACTAGCAGCAAATTTTACCGAGTGATTACAGAACAAAACTGAATAGTATCTCCCGAATGAGACTCATTCAACTAACTGAGAATCCCTGTGAAGATAATGGGAAAACCTATTTTCGTTCCATTGATGAACCTGAATAAAACAATGGGTAGACGCAAACCATGTGATGTTCTTCAGGTTGATATTTCGTGCCTTCCGATCACATGAACACGTAAACAATTTTAGACGAGTCAGATTTCTACAGGATGGAAATCGTGGCTTAAGGGATTAAACAAACCGACAAAAACTGGAAATCAATATTATGGGAATGCCAACAACAAGCGTGACAAGGAAGCGTCTAGCAACAACTGTATCCAATACTTATAGCGCTGCAAATCTGTGCACAGTAAGATTTACCAGAACTCTATCAGTTGCCTAGGTTAAGAACAAATAGTCTATGTTTGTCATATACCATTGTTCGTACAAATATTCCTGTAGCCTTCTTATAAACTACATAGGGAGGACAAATCGACAACTAGCTGTTTGTATCAAGGAGCATGTTCTCAAGTGGTACGGAACTCAAAAACGTCAGATGGTTTTATGGATGTTGACGGACGGCAGCCAACCAGAACACAGGATCGAAGGTTCTGACGCATTCTTGGTGATTGTTCAGGGCACTTGGAAAAGCACACTTCAATTCGCTGAGGCTTTGGCTATTAAACGTCACAGTCCTCTTGTGTTTAAAACAATTTTTGTTGACGTTGCGACTGTCGTGGTAATTGGCATTCCCACAATTTTGATTTCAGGTTTTTCTGTCCCTATGCTCAACCCATTAAGCCAGGACTGTTGCCCTGTAGAAATTTGGCTCATTGAAAATTATTTGCATACCCGCATGTGATCAGAATATACGAATTTCTATTCTGGAGAACATCACATAAATTGTCTCTTCCCGCTGTTTTATTCAAACGTAATTTTAACGGATAGAATTGTTTCGGTAAGTCTTTAGTTTCTAATCGTAAAATTTTGTGCGATATTAAGAAACTACCGGAAACTCATTGGACAAAGAAATGAATCAATGAACGTGGCCATTAGAAAAAGGTGAACGCGACTTCTTTGTGGTAATGAACATTGATGAAATTAATTTTAGACAACCAGTATTAGCCGTGTTGTAGATATGCAAAGCGATCAGTTTGTTGCTTGGATCGAGTTTTCTTGCTTGGCCACGATAATATCAAGATGTGTACGAACTGGTTTTCTATAACCTTATTCCGAAATCTTCATTGTTTATGTTCAGGGTGTGGACACATTAGAGTGAGTTGTATTGATTCAGACGAGGGGTCTATAAATCATATCTCATCCTTTACTCGTATTTATTCACGAACTAAAGTTGTTCGTTCTACGGTCATATGAATGTTACGCTTCAAGACCAGTCAGTGATGTCCTAGTGGTGAGAAAGGTGGGGATGAACAAAGAAATGAACTTTTTGCCAAGCATCTGGTGTCTTGTACTGTTCTGGTTGAGTTAATAATGTTACGGACTGTTTTTTTATCCTTTTCAGTACCAATACACAGGAGATGAATTCAAGTTATTCTGTGAGTCTGCTAATAAGTAGTGTAACAGAATCGTTGAGTCAAAGGACAACCAGTTTCGAAAAATCTCGGATACTGATGGATTCAAACCAGTGACAGTAAGAGCATGCTGTTTCTGCTACTCGTTCATATTCATCTCAAGCTCACATTTTTCACAATTTGGTCTCTTCAAAGTGATAATCCAGGAACGAAAGTTTGAGTTGTCTACAGTGTCATTACCATCAATGTTAAATGGACATAACTGCAGTCAGTGGGAGAATGCTTGTGTCTGCATTCTGTTGGCCGCAAGTTTCATATATTTATACTCCAACGCAATGGCTGAAAATGAATTTATAATAACATGACGCTTACTGTCCGAGTTTACATAAACAGGTTGAGATGATATATCGGTCCTGGTCTGCATTTATTTTCTAATCTGGTTTGGACAAAGTAGACCGATTTGTATCTGGCACTTGGAATTCAGAGGGTACGTTTGGTGGTGTACTTCGTCTACCGTGCTTCACACAAGAATTGTAAACTTGACGATCAAAACAACTAAAACTAACTAGAATGGAATTATGACTAAGTAAGTACAGGATAAACAACATAAAGAAAAGTATTAAAAAGAGACGGAAGTGTGTACCAGAATGATTTGGATGGTGTGAAGAAAACTATATGTCTACAAGACTGAAACTACTCATTGTTTTTCTCGTCAAAAGGAACTAGGTGATCTCTAGGACCCGGCATTAAACCGGCCAGATAAGTATACAAATTAGGTGGTATTACTCGATATATACATATGTGAACACTACTCACCCGCCAGATTAGTATCATTTCGGATTATTCTCAAGAGTGCATGTATGGCCCAGTCAGCATACTAGCTAAACACTCCCAAAATAGATATGAGCTAAGTGGATTACAATAGCTGTAGCATTACTGACCATACGAAAAACGGAAATTTAGTCGATGAGTATCTGAATTCATATCCGCAGAATTTTCATCTTCACAGCTGGGCTTAAATGTACACGAATCCTGCCGTTTGTTATCAGTTTGCTAAACCTCACGCAACCAAGTTACTTACTTGTTCACACATAGTGAGTAATGTGGATGCTTTTCGGATAAATCCTTTCAAAGCAGGTCGACTCGTATAGAACCCGGTCCAGTAGGAATTCGGTCCGCTTGCATATGGGAAAAAGTCACCTCCACGTCGTTCTATCGTCTTTTTCATCTGAAATGCTTGATTCACAGCCTTTGTGTAACACTGTGGTGTTGAGTATAGCAAATTCACTTTGCTACCCTTAAGTTGACGTAAATTTACATATTTGATTAGTTTATCTGTGTTCTTGAAGTTGATATTTGCATTCTCGTACGTGAAATCACAACCCATTAGCACCATAATATGATTAGTAGCAAAGGCACTGCGAACCTGATCCACATAATACAGAAATTGATCCACTCGTTCATTCACGTTGTAGCCTGCCATCTCAGGGTTGTCACGAATCGGGCTGTCAAAACACTTATCATCAAAACAAAACGTAGCAGGGTAACAGTAAGAATCATAGAACATGCTGGTAAACAGTCCTGGACTGCTTGCGTTTCGTTCCACTCCCGTGTCCCACAAAACCTCCAACGATTTGGATGCTCGCCGAGCCAATTTCTCACGAAAATCCATACGTTGGAAAAACACCGCATCAAGACCAGAATCCCGGAAAATTTCCGCGTGATCTCGTGCATGACCAAACGGATCAATTTGCCAAGAAACTCTCGGTATTCCACATTCACCGAATAGCCTTTTTAGTAGGTCATGACCCCGAGTCAGCTGATCGATAGCATCTCCATAAAATACAGTAGCCTCGTCTGCCATCGACCAGGCACCTAAAGCAAATTGTAACCTTCCAGTTTTGACCAAATGCATCACGATCTGTTTGGTTGACCAAGATTGTGTCCTCCACCATCGAGTAAAAAATGCCATTTCAACATAGGTAAATCGTCTTTGAGGATCTGCAGCCAAAGCTTGAATGACACTGTCCAGAATGTATTGCACCCCAGCTTTCTGGATATGATTTTCTGCTCCGTAGTAATACTGATCTACAGTCTTTAACCACCCGACATCATCATGAGTGTGAGGTATCAAATGTACATTTAAAAAGTCTTGTTTTCCCAAGTTGCATCCAGCGTACCCACATTCGGCTCGACGCAGTACAAAAAACCCCGTGATAAGCTGACAGTGAAATATAAAAAACACCGCAACCAATAAAGGCAGCAAATATAAAGAAGACATATTAGCAATATTTAAAAGGCATTTATGGCTGCCTATTATTTTTCCACGTACGTTAGTTTATATACAAAGTCTAAAGACAAAGGAACCTGTGATTGGTCGACCGTTTACACCAATCAACATGCTTAACTATTGTGGCACCACTCGGTCTGCTTGTAATGCTCCACTTGTAGCACTACGTCAACAACACCACATTTGGGTAAAATGATTTTCCTAAGATGATAAGCATTTGTAAAATTGTCGTTGTTACCAGGTGGCCATATTCATCAAAAGTAGAAAGTAGAATGAATTAGTTATATTACAGTTAACTTTTCTCATAGGTTGAACAACACTCAAAACTGATCGCAGCTGTCTCATCCCCATGGATCGTCCTGTCAACCATTTTGAATATCAAACTCGAGTTTTGCACCTGTTATCCCTTGCCTACACTCATGTCAACTAAACCTCTACCACCCATCAGCTATCAAAATATCGTTCAGTAGATTTAGTGAATTCCGTGATTTCAACTTGGAGAGAAGCCCTAGTCTTGAGGTTTTTGATTGGAATTAATCGGACATTTACCGAGTCAATTCTCCTTTCTGAGAATTACTCACAACAGAATGTGGCTGAGCCTCCGGATATGATGATGTAGTTTTATTTGTGTGAGGTCAGTGGCGCGGTGATATTCGAGTTTGCATCATGAAAGCTTAGCCTGAGCTTCAGTCCTAGCCGTAGCATGAACATCCAGTACTGATGAGCTCTTCCAAGGGCAAGACTTCTTTTTGGGAACGGCTGATAGGAAGGTCTATAAGACTGGGACACCTGTGATTATTTGTAAATAACGTTTGGCTTATTTAAAGCAAGCTTTCCACTATTTCCCAATGAACCTTGATAAGTAAGTTTGTGTAAACTGCACTCAATTCAGCTGTGATCAAAAACGTTTTGATTAGCTTCATTCTTATAAAGACGATGTACTCAAGATTTCTTCTCTTGTTAGAGTTCGCTGGTAGTACATATCATTGCTACGTTTTTTGAGATAACTTTGTTCAACATTGGCCATCGAACCTCACAGTCAGCAGAACTAATTCATCACATCTGGTCTCCTGAACCATGTTCGAATAGAGGTATGTGAATGACCTATCTGAATGCGGAAGCTTCCATTGCACAATTGTCTAGTTAGAACAGTCGTGAGAATAACAAACTAGCGAACAAGTCTCCTTTTTTATACTAAGTTAACCGTAACACAATAAAAATGAAAAATATTTTACAGGATTAACTATAAAGTAAGCTAGGAGATAAAATCTGAACTGCACACGTAACATCTACAAAATAACTGTTTCAGTTCCGGAATTGAACTGACTGTGGCCCAGTACTAGACATGATTCCTACATGAAATATTCTTACAGAGCATACACATGATACAATTTATTCTGGAGATGATGTAAACAGTACGGCTGAAATCTGCGCCATACTTTGTAACCAGAAACTGTTTTCCCCGTTAATCACTGGAAAAAGATAGCAGAACTGATCAGGTGAAAGCCAAAAGAAAAGGTTGAAAATATCTGTTGTATACTTCGTATAAAGTGAACTTTTGCTTGGTCGTAATTCCAGTAAAACAACTGTAACGCTTAACAGCTCGTTTTTACAAATACACGACCGTTTACTTGAGCAACAGAGCACATGTTGGGATTTATTCCAAAGTGCTTGCTTAATGCAGTACGTCAGACCTTAGTTAAACGTTAAATGAAGTGTAGATTGAACATCACCCAAAATTGATCGCAGCTGTCACATTCCCATAGACTTCCCAGTCGGCCCATTTCAAAAAGAAGCACTAGACTCGAGTTTCGCTCTCATTAAAGCTCGTCGTGATTGTATGGAAATTTGCTGGCTTAGGGCTGTCTATATGCAATCGTACTCACTTACTGAATGAGTTCACTTGCAAACTACTCTGGTTCGTAACACTTCCGACTAGGTTGTACATCCCAGAGGGACCATAATAGATTAATTTCCAGTAGGAGCATGAGGAATGCTCACTTACTATATACAAAAGTGGACCACCCACGGATGTTAACCGGAAACTTTGTCGGACTGGGTGCAACAAGTATGCGCCATTCATGAAACAAAACATAGGACTGAAGACGTTAATGATCACTGGAGAAATCAGGACGTCTTTAATTGACAGTGGTAGCATACGCAGTGTCGCTTTCAGCAAAGGAGCTCGTCAGTAGTGCATATCATCGCCGCTGCCAGGACTTAAACCACGGACATGCTGTTCATAAGGCAACCATGTTTACCACTACGCCATTGACCTCACATTACTGACGCACTACTGACGAGATCTAATGAGAGCGAAACTCGAGTCCAGTGCTTCTTTTCGAAATGGGCTGACTGGAAAGTCTATGGGAATGCGACAGCTGCGATCAATTTTGGGTGATGTTCAATCTATATGAAAATCCAAATCCCCTACTACTCGTCATTAGTTAATTGAAGTGTGACACTTTCAAGCACTGTTATGTATACCTGACTGACTTCGACCAATACTAAAGTCGAGTGGTGGATTTAGGTGTATACAAGTTGGATACCCTTCACAATTGTTTGGATTTTCCAATTATTTCCTTGCAAACAGTAGCACCATGCTTCCCGTTCGCTATTGGTAAAGCTGGTCAATACTGCCACGAAAATTAAAAAGAGTGAAACTCGCATTTAGTGCCAGCTTTTAAACGGGGTTGGGCAGAAAATCTATGACAATACAAAATCTACGACCAAATGCGAGTGACGTACGGTTTATATCTGTTCGCTTAGTATCAAAGTTGCCTCTCTGATGTTTTATCAAATGCTGAACAGATTCGAAAGCTTATCCACTCTTGTCATACAGTCATCCAAATTCTAGATTTAGAACTGCCACTACGTCCCTAAAAGCAGTACTGCGATCTTTCAGCCCTCGACTAAACTGAACCCGATGCTAAAAACCTTGGAAGCATGGATTTATTTCCATTTTGTCGGTGTAACGTACAAGTCGGCTGTTTCTACTCTGATTGTCTGTTACATATGCGGACCAACTTTGAGGCAAAGTGGAGACACTAGGGGACAGCGTTTTTCCGAATTAAAGGTTCCAACAACGGTTCTGTAAAAGGAAACAACACAAACAAGCATGAGCCAAAGACCCATTAAGCCATGCATACGACTAACACAAACGAAAGCTAAAACGGCGCCAACATCACAGCACCATGTCCTGTTACGGAATTTAACTACAACCCGTAAGCGCGCGCTGGTTTCATTCGTACGTTACAGTCGGTCGCGAAGTAATTGATCCTGACACCACATATTGAACTGTTTATCAGTTTTGCATGTCGTGTTTTGGTGATGTAACACTGTTAGGGCATTCGAAACTTTTGAACACTAAGGCTATAATAGTTCCACCTGCAAAGATACATATGGAATTCTTTCAAACAAAATTATGAACTATGGGGATGGATACTCAGTGGTATGATGGTTACAAGTTGAACAAAACCAACGGTTGTTCGTAAATGTGTAAGTTCATTTAAACTGTTTTTATGGTTCACTTCAGAAAAGGGGCCTAGGCTTGCGTCTCACTTGTGTAAGTCCATCCTCTCTCAGGACTAAATGTTAAAACTTGACTCTTGTGATTGTGACACAAGAGTTTAAACCAGCACGTCAATGACCTTTATCAGAATGATAGAATCGTAGTATATAAGTTCAGACATATTGGTCGGTGAGCATAGCACAGTTTCACAGAGGATCTCTTGAGTATACACGGTCTTTTTACGGACGACAATTCTGTCATCTAAACTGGATAGTGAAACAGGTAAACTGAGTGCCTCCCGCAACTATAAGGACAGCAGACCTTCACAAATATTTAATTATATCGTTAAGTAAAACGAAATGTAAACAAATCAATCAATTTGTCCAATTCCAAATCACTGCGAGGTTTTCTGAGCCACTGCTTGAAATCTTCTGACAATAAACAAAATGACGTAAGGAATGTGTGTCACCTGACCGCAATTCGCCGGAAGCACACAGTCAGTTTTTTGGTTGTTGCCTGGCGAAATTCAATCACTCATTATACTATATCATTGGAAGGTGTTGATGATCGGCAGTAATCATGAAATCGGTCACGTGCTTCCGGTGGATTCTGATCGTTCAAATCTTAGAACTTACATTACTCCATATGGTAAAATTATAATAGCATCAAAGATCTTGAAGTATATTGAGCTGCTGAGCGATTCTAACAAGTGTTTTGAAACATTCACTGATCTGCGCACTCCAGTAAGTCGGATACAAACGACACATCTAACGTGCAAATGAGATGTATGCTATAACTTTCAGCATCTGACATTTCGTTGGACGAATGTGTGGTTCATCGGGTAGAAATAACCGACCAGTAGCAAAACCGTGAAGATGGTCACTTATATTTGGTAGATTTCGGCCACAAAATACCTTCTATGCCACCGTACCTTATAAAATAATGATGCTACCTAAGAGCCTGAAGCAGAGTGAGTTCCTGCACAGTTACAATAAATGTACTTAACATCCACATTCCACTAAGAATGAAATAAACAATACGAATGATTACAACGAAGTTATTAATTGCCCTTCGTACTGTGTTATGGTTTCAAGAAGTTAAACTGTGGAAAATACTGTTCCATTCATTCACACCGAACAACTGCAACTGCGTAAAGTAAACGTAACCGTAGTTTGTAAATCAAGTGGACATCACTTAAACTGTCAGAAATACAAGACAATGGGCAGTCTACTGAGGTGGAATGGTGATGTTGCATGCGGTGGGGATTTGTATTAACCATTGTTTTTTCCTATACGGTTACCAAGTGTAAGTGGGATATGCTCGACCAGCTTTGATAATTGGTTTGTCCACACGGCCGTTTCCAGCCATCAATCCTACCATAGCTTTGCAAGCAGAAGGCAAAACCTTTTTGGCTCCGGAAGGTAGCTTAACTCGTGTTCGTTTGGTATCGAGACTGTGAGTGACTATGGTTGCATAGTTTCCGCTGGCACGAGCAAGACGGCCCCGGTCGCAACACTTCTCTTCCAGATTGCAAACAACTCTCCCCTCAGGCATACCTCCACTAGGAAGAATGTTGCCGATCTGCAGTTTCGCTTTTTTTTGTGAATCCACGAAATACAATTTTGAAACACAGATCACTCTTTTTAAGGTTTGGAACTAACAGCCGGTGTGCCGCGAATACGACCAGTCCTTCTGGCAGCAATCAGACCTACCTCGCGACCAGGTGAAGCGTCTCGGCGAATGGCTGACGGCTTACCAATGTATCGATGGTTACCACCACTGTGCGGATGTTCAAACGGGCTCATGGCAACACCACGGACTTTTCGCCAGCAATGGCGCTTTGCCTTGTACTTGTGATAAAGTCATGTGGTAACGCTGCTGCTGCCGCTGCTAATTCTGTTGTTGAATGTACGTTTGATGCCCACCCGTAGGTGCCAGACGACCACAAAGCTGAGTACCTCAAACTTCATGGAATATCCAAATGCTACTTCTGTTCATATCTGACAACTAGTGTTTCACTGAAGACACTCATCAGCCCCATTTGTGTGGTCTATCCAATCGCAGCGTTCTCTACAAATGTAACAACCCGACTAACAGAAAAGCAGTCATCTTTGTGGACTAATAATTAGCTAGAACAAAATGCAGAAATAATTTTCTTCACCTAATAATCACCAATCTGCGTCCGTGTGAAAGTTTGATAACTGCGACCATAATTTCATTCTTCGTGAACAGTGATAAAATGAATAGAATGGCGAGAAACTTGTTCGCTATTGTTAGACTAAATAAATCAACTTATGGCTTTTGTTGTCTAAGAGATAGGTGAATTGGTTGCATGTTTTCCATACCCGTTCACCTAATTATAATACCGACTCAAACATTGGTTAAATATATCACAGTTTGGTAATGTGCTGACATACTTTGTTCGTAGTATGTTATAAACTTCTCACTTGAAGTTAAACCTCTAGCTATTTTGCTCGTATTTTGAAATCTTTGAGAACTGTTTCATTTTTCAAAACTATACAGTATGATTTTACTGTCTTCCATTTAGGTTCCTCGAACTTGAGCAAGTGGTTTATGTAGTTAACACGAGCAGCATTGTACTTCTAGCGGGCTCTCTTCTGCCTTGTTCGTTACCGATGTTTTCAGTGCTTATGATAGCCTTAGAAACAAGATTCTGTTTTATCCTGTAACCTACACGAGGTGTTCACCAACAGTAACAACATGAGACAACCATTTGAACCTTCGTCAGCAAACTTGTACACACAACGATTCAGGTTTCACGGTCGTGTATATTATTTGTATTACAAACCATAGCTGATCTAGGATAAACATTCGAAGAAAACTGATCTGAGAGTTTCCCTGTGCCTTTCTAGCCGGTGCGCAAATTAACGACTTACGAACAGTGTCGCCGTTAGATGTTTCGTATAGAAACTGTATTCACTAACTAGGTGAGATAACGCGACTAGTTGCTGCTGAATATATTCAAAATTTCACATGAAAAATTAGACAGGAAAGAAACCACTCACAACATATCAGCTTGAGAATGAGTATTGTGAAAAACTAAACATACGATTTTGAACCCTTGCAGCCGAAGGTAGTGAAACTGACGAGCAAAGATTGGCTTTGTCCACTTGAATCAACAAGGTGTACAACCAGTTACAGCGCAGTCGTATATAAATTCCTCGACAAACGATACACATAAAACTGATGGCGAAAGTAACAGTGACGAAACCAGAGAGCTTGCAAACACTTTGGAAGCTGCTAGAAAAAAATGGGAGTTAACGATCCGTTTATTGATTAGTTTAATCATGTATCTCAGATAAAATATAATTTGTAGATCGATGCAGGTTCCAACAGCATTTACAAGTGAATCTTGACCCGTGAATTATACACAATTTCCAGGGAATTGCCAGTTGAATATATTGCTTCATGTCAAAATCGGATTTCCGATGCAGTTTTTCATGCGTTTCTGGTATGCACATCGAAGGAACCTGGATTCAAATTATTCTACTTTCCCCCAAGACATCATTCGAACTCACTGCTGATTCGTGGCGATTTATTTCGTACGTTTGCCAGGAAATTGTCTTCCGAAGAACCTCAGATGTGTTTACATCAGGTCTGTAGAGTAACCTCTTCAACTAGTGTGCGTTTTACGAAGTCGCCATGTGTTATGAAGCAAGACTTGTGAAATAAAGAATCCCGTTATCAGTGAAGTACGTTTTATTGCAGAAGTAATTTGACATATAAGAAAATTAAGAATGAACGTACAGGTAATTTATTTTGTTGCCTTCGCAGCTTTGATAATTTAATAACATCCGCCGTTGAAAATGGTTCCCCGAAGTTTACTTATCGCCTGTTTATTGCCTTTCTAACTCAACATACATTATCTTGTGTACGGATGTTTCAGAACCACACCCATGCGTCGTAACCTTCCAGAGTGAATCAGTTTTCTTCATTAAAGATATCTACACAAGAAGTTTATGAAATGTAACTCTTCAAAATCGATAAATGCTTCCATGAAAAAACACTAGTGGTGACCAGCTGAATGTATTTTTATGACTGAATAAATATTATGTAATTTAGCTTGTGAAAGTGTCATATATATGGCTTCCGCGGCTGCTTACAGAAACATAATCTATTTGCACCCCGAAGGACTTGTTATGTCACGTGCTGAATTAAATGACCAAACTAGCCTTGTTCGTAAAGTTAAGAAAACCGTCCTGGTACACTGAAGTCTACCCACGCGGTTGGACTATACAGAAATAAACTGTTGAGTTAAATCTACTTCTGAACCGTTCTTGAAATCTTCTGTAGGCGCAGGAAGGTTATAACACTTCAAAACTATTGAAACCTTCGCTTCGAGAGCAAAAGTGAATATTTTACGCAGGATGAAATACTGAAACGAGTCCTTATTTAAGGTTTGTATAAGTATGGGAATTAGTGTTATTGAGAGTGATGTAAACATCAGAAGCGAAATTATTTTCGTCGGGAACATGGAATGCGTGTACTGAGTGGTTGATGCGATGGATCTGTAAGCGTAAAGTGCATACATGAATACAAAAATTGAATGAAAGCCTCCTCCGACAGACAAGTTATTGGGCACGTCAACAAAACACAAAATGGCATGTCCGAATCACCTACGCCTAAGGAACAAATCAACCCAAACTGAAGAAGTAGAACTGTGGTGTACTGATCAGGGCCCATCTATCATTTCCGAACGATGGAGAGGGGGATTAATTCTGTTGATGTGTCCAGTCAAGTCTATCAGATCAGTGCAATAACAAACAGCTGTAATGTGTGTAAGTAGGAAGAAAAACGAAATTCATTTCACTGGTAAAACAAGAATATTTCTACTTTACTGGATGAATGATTAATACTTAGCTTCCCTCATTTGAATTCTAAACTCCTATCTTGCATTGTAACTGTAGCAAATGATGGACAATTAACTTGACTCATGCAAACGCTACTGTACATACTAGAGACACATACAGATCAAAAATCGGCTGCTGTCACAACTCCTCAACTTTATCGTGGGGGACACCTTAGAGATGTTTTCAAGTGCTTTTTATCAACTTTAACATAATTCCAGGTAAAAATCTGACGAGTTTATATGTCTATTTTCAAAACTGTTCTTTGTGACAATTTTTGCTTAAATAGGGTATATTTAAAATATGTATTAAACTCAGGTTTGTAAAGTTTCAAACGACGGGAGAAATCACAGTCTACTTGATAATAGTAGGAGTTCGTGATGGACTATTGTGGTATAGCAATATTTTGGTCTACGGTTGCTTACAGATTGATCAGGAGGCGCAAACCGGGTCGCTAAGACCAATACATAAGTAAGATATCTGCTGCGCTCCACCAAAGCACACAAAAGCATGAAAAGGTTAACGGCGATTGTTGCCTCTGATCAGCGTTCGATGTTTGGAAGTTTACGCTGGCAAACATTTTTCAAGAGTACTGTATTCCGAAACATACCAAAATGAATTAATTTACTTTGGACATTTTTACAAGATTGAAACCGGTGTTTCTAATTACTGAAAGTGATTGAGCGTTCACATGGCATGATAATTCGGCCGTGCCTAACGTGATGTCAATGATGCAGTGGTTAATACGGTTGCTTCAGGAAAACGTGACCAGATTTCTAATCCCAGCAGTGACGAGGATATGCACTATTGACGAGCTCGAACGAGGACGAAATTCGAGTTTAGTTCTTTTCAAAAGGAGTTGATTGAAAAGTGTACGGGAATGTGATCAATTGTGGGTGATGTTTCACTTGAAATTACCGAAAAGTCGATCAAGTGCAAAAGAGATTTTGATCGTTCAATAGTGACAGAAAATGTGCTGTACAGAAACGTCTGAAAATGGATGCACTTCATCTAAGCCAATTGCTTATTTCGTAGATCTTTAATAAAAGTGATGCTTTGGACATCTTTGGACGTAAGTTAACTCAAACCGGTCTGTGACCTAATCAGGTTACCCATATGTAGGTCAGTTGTCTAAATTTTGCTAACTGATGAAATACTTAATAGTTCACAATAAAAACATATGGGTCTAATAGCTGGATTGTGTTTAAGGTGTAACTTAATAAGTGTGCCTAATTTTCATAGGCAAGATGACGGTACTACGCAAGTCTACATGAGTACGCTAGTTTTATTACAATCAGGGGTTGAGAAACGAAGAGAATCTTCGGCTAAATCTCACCTCTTCATTTTATACTAACGAGGACACTGGCCGAGGGCTAGCTGTGGGAGGCACCTGGACCTAAGCTCTTAACATGTTTGTTGAAAAACATGACTGACAACATTTTCCACTCCCTGTGGGCTTAACTAGACTAGACAAACTGTTTCTGGGAAATTGCGCATAATTTTTAAGTTCTCCTGATAATATATCGATACGTTCTATCTGGCAAACAGCATGATGAGAGAAAAAAAACGTGAAAGGAATTGCAAGTGTTAACATGTGGTCAACTAGAACATTTTATTAAATTGATAGTTTAAGCGACCTGTGAAATATGCGTTTATCACTTGCTCACCTGTTTGTCATCTGGCAATAACAACACGTCTGTTGTGCGCATGTGAATTTTATTAGACCCATTAGAATTGTATTCTTTTTTATATATCGACTGATGAGATGAAGTTTTTCGATGCAGCCTACAAGTCTGTGTGATACATAATATGGTTTAGGAACAGTTCTACTTTGAAATGTTCGGAACGAAAAATCTTGAATATCCTCAGGAATGGCAGCTGAACTGAAAACGTTTTCATAGTGAATGATGTGAATCTGTAAGATAGTATTGTGGGCATTCACAAGTTGGAATGAATAATAGGAAAACATCGATTGTAGTGAGTCAGAAACAGTATTACACAAAATGGCAGTCGAAAGATAACAATGGCTGTTCATCCAGTCACATGCGGTCATTCGGGACCAAACGTTGGATTGGTTCGTCAGTCATAACGTTTGTTGTGTTGTGGTTTGAAAATGGATGAAAGTAGTGCATTTTCACCCAAATTTTCGCAGCCAGCCGTGTCTGTCAGTAATTCAGTTGATATTTCAGTGTCCCGTAACTAAGTATGATTTATGGTGCGTTGTAATGTATGCACGGTAATGAAAACGGGGGGGGGACAAGACAAACGTACTAGCACTGTCAGTACTGACGGACCAAACGTGGCCCCCACAAACTGTCAATTCAATAGAGTAACATAAATCGACTGTATGCTCTGTATAGACACGACAGAACATGTGAAATCTTTTCGGTGCTGTACCGGAGCTATGAACTTTATGATTGCAAACCGTGAGACTTCTGTCAATCCACTTAGTGCTAAACTGTAGACGTTTGTACTCAATCGCTCGTGCTTGACACAGTACTTAGTTTATTAATAAGAGCCAAATTGAACTTTGACCGATAGGCGTCATGGATGGCACACCATAGTGCAATGTCTGGTAAGGGGAAAAATTTCCCAATGCCCACTGTTTTATTATACATATAAATGCATACACATAAAGACCGTATGATGTAGCCGATGTGCCACAACTCATGAAACGAAGAAAAAGGGAGTCGTGTAAAGTAAGAGAAAGAGAACGGGAGAGAAAAAATTACACCGATGTGCACAGAGGTTTGTAGTAGGAACGCAAATGAACTCTATTCTTCATCATATAAGACAGCATCCTCAGTAAAATGCGTTCATTGTCTTCTGGACCCCAGTCGTGAGGCCGGGAACTCCTTATTCAAGCAAGCTTCAGCTTTAATGTTTTCAAGTCATACGCGAGTCATCGGGCTGCCGTTCACGGTCTGACCCACCACTGGCAAACAGACACGGCGTGACGATTGGTGTCGGCATTCGTAAAACGTGGCCAGGCCTGCGGATTCTGTGTGAAGAGATGAGCAGGCTTGGGGGTCGACAGAATTCATCCGATCGGAAGTAACGTCAGAGAACTTTGTCATTGCTGATACAATAGTTCACCACGAACCACCATTGCTTGGCAGAGGTCAGTCACAGAAAGCTGAAATTCTATGCGCACTTTACGCACGGATGCACTAGGTTTCGCAGCTGTACAACTAACTCTGGTTTACAGTAGCACTATATATTCGGTTTTTCACAGAAACAGATCATGCTGGCACGACTGGTAGCGTAGTTCGCCAAAACCCCTGCAGGGCTCAGCTGTGCGGGTT
>LUCH01000531.1:95206-199489 GCA_013368495.1 Paragonimus heterotremus
TGCACGCTCCATATCTCAAGGTAGAATGCCTGGGTGTAGTTCCACAATATCATATTCACAATGCGTCAGGGCATACTCTAGTCTCTAAAGTACAGCAAAGTTGAGTAGAACATCGGGTGCTGGACAGTCCTGTCGCACCCCAGTTAGTATGCTAAAGGTCAGCGGCGCATTGTTATAAGCTTTGACACCGTCCAAGGTCTGGCAGTAAGTTGTCATCAAGATTTCCACGTGCTTCTAAGGCAAACCATCACTCGATGGACAGACCAACAGTGCGAGACTGTCATCTGAACCGGAGGCCTTTCTGGTGCCCAAAAACAATACGTTTTTGACGTTCTACATGAACGGCGAACATTAAGTAATTGGCAGAGTTTGGAGATGTGATCATTGTAGCTACGATTGAAGAAAAATCCGGCTTGCTCATCACGGATGTGCTGTTCGCACGTTTAACTTACTCTATGAAATATATTGGCTTCAAGTAATTAAAACGCGATCGAAATCAGGCAGATCCGTCCGTAATTTCCGTACGGAGTTCATAAGCCACTCTGGAAGTGGGGACGACTTTAGCCAAATCCCAGTCATTTGGACCGATTTCACTGATCCAGAGCTTCTGGGGCACAGCATACAGTTTTTTGGCCAAGACCGGACTTCCGTCCTTAAAAAGAACAGTTAGAAGTTCGTCTGGTCCAAACGTTTTATGAAATTCCGGTAACTCGACCTCAAATGTGATTTCCTTTTCTGAGAGCAGGGAAACATCAACAGACTAGAGGGCGCAAGGAGAACCCGAAGGCATGGACAACTGCGCGGGTGGTCAGTTAAACTGCTGTCGCAAGTGCTCAACACAGGGTCTTAAGCTTATTTGAGGGTTATGAATGTGCTTACTACTGGTTTCAGAGATCATCCTGCTCAAAATCGCTCCCGCTACCGGTTGCTCAAGCAAGGTGGAAAGGCTTTCGATTGTTCTCGGCAGCAGCGGTATGTTTTATCTTGATAGTGCTTACTGTCCACTACGCTTGGCGATCTTCTCGTAGTTGCTTATAGAGTTCCAATGGAGTTGTCCTGTTGACCGAGTAATGCTCACTGCTGGATGAAGTATTCTAGGGGGCGTCGAGACGTTCAAAGGATCACATAGAATCCTACCAATTGGTAGTTAGGCTATAAGTAGCACCAAGCGCGGCAGTACCACACCTACGTGCTGCATACCGTGTACTTGCTTGATGTCATTTAGTGATGGGGAGTGTAAACTAGATGCAAGCGCACACTGGCAGGCAAAAAATGTCTGTATCACTATTAGTTCGGGCATGTGGATTTGCGATTGACAGCAAAATGGCCTCCTAGTAAACATCAGGATGAACCTGGCACAAACCAGTACATGTTTAGAATCCACACAGATGTTCCATAGTGACTTACGGTCTTGGAACCAACTAAACCACCGACAGCTAAAGGCTGTGTGTTCGGCTTGGATGTACTGTGGAGATATCCCACATGAGACCATTCTGGCAATCGACTGGAGGAACAATACCAACCATCAGGTTAATCTATCGTATATCCTGCATTGTGACATTGTGTTTCAGCTTGTACATAAAAGTGAAACAACGTGAATTGAGGGCTTAAACAACACTTAAATCGATCTTGTCGCTTACATACAGGAAATATTACGGAAGCGGATAAACGGCGGAAGAGTGGTGGAGAGTAATGGGGAATTTTGATTTTTCATATGAATGGAACATCACTATAACTGATCACAACAGTCGTATTCCCATGAACTTTGCAATCAGCTCCTTCTGAAAAGAAGCACTAAATTTGAAGTTCGATTTCATTAGAGCTCGCCAGTGGTGCATATACTTGCCACGGCCGGGATTAGAACTCCGGCCACGCTTTCATGAAGCAACCCTATTAACCATTGTGCTATTGACATCACATTAGGCACGACTGAATCATCATATGCAAACACCAAGCCACATGTTTATTAGTAATCTCAAGGGAAGAGAGGGGATCCAGCAACTGTCCCAATCAAAGACCTCAAAACTAGAGTTTCTACTTAAGTTGCATTCACAGAAAGGGGACGACTGGAATGTCTGTGGGAATGCAACAGTTATGTTCCGTTGTGGGTGGAGCTGAATTTCTGCAAAAACCCAAAATCAACTACCAGTCACCAGTTGTTAACGTTTATCCTATCCAGCGGTGTGCAAATTAGGCTTTACTACCCAACTAGAGGTCGCCCACATGTTCAGTCGAATTTTAAGGAATTTTCATTCTTGAAAAAAGTATTCACCAAAAACGCCACCCTCATGTTCGCATTAACGATATTGGTCAAGGTCAATCTTTGTGAATATGAGAGTGGTAAACATGAACGCACAGACTATTTCGGGACAAAAAAACATAAGTATCCGTACTCTGTTATCTCACTAGAACCTGATAAAAAATAAATGACCTGAATATTTCATTCTAGAACATGAACAGTAATATTTGGGCAATGTGTGATATAATTTCAACATTTCAAAACAGATCATACTTAAGAGTCAACAACATTGGACAGATAGTAAACTGGTCCACTGACACTCAAAACTGGATGAACCGTTTGAGAGACAGAGACAAATCAGCTCGAATGCTTCCATTCGTGTTGTAATGAATTTTATTCAGAAGTGATAGTGATTTATCTAGATTGAATGAGAAATAACTTTATGTTTTCTAATATGAGAAACTTCTTAGAAGGTCAGAACGACTGATCCAAATAAAGCAGGATAATTCATTCGAAATGAAATCCTAAATTGTGTGGCTGAGAATAAAAACAGGAAATGGAAAACTTCAAATGTGAATCTTTTAGTTGTAAAACTTGAGGTGATGGCTATGAATACCAGTTTGAAACCATAGACAGATCCTCTCTGTGGATGTGAGCAGAGTTAAAAATGTTCTTTTTTTATCGGTCGTTTTAGCTCGCTTATGTTTAAATTTACTATAAGAACCGTATAATTTGTTCAGTAGGTGTGACAACTTCGGAAAAAATAAAATTTTCAAAACACTAGTTTTCCAGCCATCTTGTTGGAAATATTCGGTTGATTAACGGAGAATTTCGCTTTGCAATGGTAGTTTATTGGCTTAACTTAATAGGAGGGCTCCGTTTGAAGGGTTCAGCATTGGTAGTCTAATCAACAGTGCCTACTTCATTTCGTGAGCGTATGTGAGAAAAGTGTTGGACTATCTATAGATCGACATACGGGGGAAATGAAGCAGGTAGCGAAATTGCTAATAACCGGCCCTCCGTATGTTTCATCCACATGCTTGGTTGTTTGACTGCATAGATTTATCTCCGTGTCTCAATTTGAACAGGAAAGTCGACGTGTTACTGGAACACGCATATTATGGTTCTGTCTCTAGGTTCTTTAATCTCATTCAGAGATGACACACGCTCACAAAAGTTGACGTTACAAGGACGTTACCAAAGAACTGAAATAGCTATAATCTATCTGGTTGTCCTTAGAAGACGGTGACGTATATCATGAGCAACCTGAGAAGAGTTTTCTTGTTGCTGTATTTATTGAGCGGAATAAATAACTGCACTAAAAGGCTTGAAGTAATTGAGCAGTCTGCAATCACCCGGAAAGATGCCGAAAGATGTGTACGTAGAGATAAGTTGCTTAGACTTTTCATGTGAACCTTAAGGGCAAGTTTCAGAAAAGAGAGCAATTCATCATGCTTCCCCATCTTGTTTCCATTATAACCCTTCCACGTCTATTTCGAATGCACCAACATCGAATGTAGTTGATGTTTTTAGGTTGCTAACTGTAGGTTCAATGATCTCATGGCCACGGCTTTCGGCTCACATAGGTTAAAAGATCCGTTGTGATATGTGATCAAATCTGTAAGTCCAGGATATAAGTTCATTAGTGTGTCTTATCGTCATTCAGCACACACAAAACATACTCGCTTATTCTTAAAGCCACATCTTGCAAACCTTTTCTGACAAAAAAGTTGCATTATTGCGAGTGAAATTAAATATATTCCATGGTCTCAAATAATTTGATTTACCACACGTTGACTGCAGTTGCAGACAAGATTTTACAATCAATGGCATATACATTATATAACCAGGAGTGTTACGTTCTCATATACCGTTGTAAGTTTTGATATCTCCAAGGTGAAGAAATCTGCTGACCGTCTGTTTGTGACTATCATTCGGGCACAATTACAGTAATTGATGATGTCGTCTGAGGAACGCGTCAGTCAGTGGATGAGTTTTCAGTGATTGTAACTCGAAAATCCTCACACATGAGGTAATTCCTGGTAAGTTTTCTTCATTCTTTCTAATAGACATTTTATGTTTCTCCTAAATTGCTTGAAAACAGTAGATGAGAAAATGATCGCAGAAAATAAAGAAAAATGTCAAGTGAGACACTTCAAGTGTGACATCGGTATCAGGTGGAAAATTGACAAGATAAACACACTCAATTGCATTAGAAAATCAACATTTGACAGCTTCATCGCATTCTTATACAATAGGCAAACATAGTTAGCCTTTGTTGCCGCTGTGTAGGCTACCGCATGCTCCTTTTTGGAATTTATATGATCGTTTAGAAACCTCTAATATATATGGGTGGACCAGGGGCCTTTTAAAATTGCTAATACAGTTTGTGTACTATGTGTGATGTAGAAGTCTATTTTGCTGCGATATTCAGTGCGGCAGACTACGTTCTTGTATGATCACAGAACAACAGGGCTATGGAAACGGTAAAATTGATTATTCGTTCTCTTTTTCTACTTATTGATCTTCATTCTGGCTTATTCGCTCGACAGAACAACCCAACGTGTTGGACTGATGGGTTGTCATTCTCTTCTATTTCGATGGTGAACTTTACACTTATGTGCAAAAATTTAATTCATCTAAGTAGGGGTGGACGTGGTCAAAAAATTGGACCAGTTATTTTAACCCTGGTACAGCTAAGCAAAACAGAAAACGATTCTCAAATGTATATATCTGGAAGCGCAAAAAAAATGGCGGTGCCGTTGACGTTGTTTCGGACTTATTGGCCAAAAAATTATTCAGTGAAGTGTGACGTAACGGCAACTGATGGACATGTAGATGTGGATGTAACTAAGTGGGGTTTATTCAGTGCGCCGTATAAGAATAGTCATAAACGATCTGTTGCTTAGGAGGCGATTCTCACATCCGGGCAGACAAGCAAATTTTCAACTGCTTTTTAAATCTGCGACAACAGGAAAAGTTTTGATAAATGGCATTGCGTCAATTTTTATTGAGGCTCCCTCAAATGACACCATCTATCTAATTCGTACCTTCGGTGGAAACAGGTATAAGGGCTCCCAGTGTAATCGCCATATGGACATATTTACTCCAAAAGTAGCCTTCTGACTATTTTATTGACAGGCTCCACCTAGGTGTACCAATACTTTCCGCCCTAGCAGCCACTGCAAACGGCTGATAGTGAAGGTCAAATATGTTTTACATTAGGTACTGTTGTTCAGCAGTCCAATGAACCGTCCCCTGATGTCCAAATTTCCATCTCATCAGAGCGATATGTTAACATTTCATTTAGTCTCATCAGTCGCAAACGTAAAATATGCCAGTTGTATACAGCATACAAATAAAGACAAACAGACAATGTGGTTGAGACAACCTATCGGGTTGCCGTGGTCGTAATTACCCAATAATTGTTGTGCTTGTAGACCTGTGCAGTTCACTGTTTGTCTTTATTTGTATGATGTATATATGGCCGGCTGGACACAAAGGCTTCACTCATACACCTACTGGTCTTATTCCTTCGGGTTCACACGGGATACTTAGTGTGTAGGTGGAACCGCAAGTGGTGCAGCGCAAGCCACTTGGGGGGGATGGTTTAAAGCGCAGACTTTCTTTGGATTTGGTCACTGTGACAAGCTAATTTGTTTCGGATGCCGCCACCCATGATGTATAGTGCTGGCATGGTTTATGTTTGCGACTGCTGAGAGTAAATGAAATGTTAACATATCGCAATATATGCCTTCTTTCCACTCTGATAAAGTGGACAAAGGGAACTCAGTGTTTCAAATTACCATCGTGGAGTTTTGGATTTACTGAATTCAGTTTTTTACGTTTATTGTTCTATGTTTCGCAACAGATGGGGCGTTGGATTCGGTGAAGTGTTTGTGATTCGGTTATGGAAAGTCGATTGTGAATTTATCTTTATTTTACCTTTTGATGCTTGCAATAAACGGTTATGCTGTATGTTGTACTATGACATCACGCACAAAACGTCTGTTTTTTTCTTCTTTTCATAACCTACTGTAACCTTCTTCTTCGGTATTGCTTGGCACTCACTTATCTATACCTGATTGTCTTAATGAACTCACTTCCCATTGACTGATGGCCGATGGCACAGTCGTTCTTGGATGCTTCATTTTTAAAGCCTTCAATACTGAGTAGTTTGAGTGACCAGTCTATTCCTGTTTAAGCTAGGAGAGTATCTTCATTGTAAATCTGATAGTGGTACTGTATACATTCAAATTATAGTCCCACGAGCCGGGCCTGACTTAGCGTTTTTGGACTTGTTTATTACGCGTAACTGTATCTCTTGGAGTGGGTCAACGCAGAGCACCACAAGACGGCTTTACAAACCAAACAGTTCGCTCAAAAAAATACCGGCTGACGATAGCATGTAATGCCAGAAATGTTTTGTTGGCATTTTGTTGGCATCGCAACTGAGTTAGGAGTAATTTTGCAACATGTATCATCTGGCACACGACAGAATACTGGACGGTTGAGAAGCAGACTCTCACAAAAGTGGTAGTCCGCAGATAACATCTGGACGATACAACTCCATCCAAGATGACCGGCAGAAAGCGTTCTATTATTGCGATCATTTATATATTATCGAAACAGTCTCGTTTGATAAACTGTAACTTTATGAGAATGTACTGCATACGTAATTCTCAAAGCAGCTCCAGTTGAACATTAGATGAATGACATCTTTCTTTCTTCTGACCATGTGTAAATTTGTGAGCACTATAACTTTAGAAAAGACAAGAGGGTGTAGATAACTTAGTAACACTTCAGGATAAGTCAATTTGAAATACTAATATCACAAAATAGAGGAATTGCCAGTTACGTAAGTATACAAATACATTACACAAACAGATCTGCTTCAGTGACGTTGTTTTCTAATCTAATAACCTAGCCACACAATCAACTTAAGGAACAGGAAGATACCAGCAAGATTACTGACTTACTCCAAATCACCTTAACGGCGCACAATTAATGAATTGATTGCTACAGTTAAATAGAGGTGTTACACCCATCACTAGTGAACATCCACCCGTAAAGTATTTACTACCGTTTTGTAAAGTCCTTTGAGCTGAAGTGCTTTGTGTACCATTCACTGATATTCAAGATACGTTTACGGTAGTTAAGTTAGCGCCTCACTTCTGATTGGTCACTAATTGCGGCAGAAAATATTGTTTATCCAGTGAATGGGAGACAGTATTTCGCTCACTGTTTGTGTATGAGTTCCTATTGTACTGTCTGTTTTGAATGTTTTGAATTGGCACAGGTGACGCAGTTTTCAATGAATCATGCTAACAGTGCATATCTTACTGTTTGCCTGCAAAAGCGGGCAGTTCACGCTTGATGTGCTAACGAAAGCTTTGATGTAAAAATTAATTCTCTTGACTCAAGGAGTTTGGTTAATTTGCGAGCGTGCTAAGAGAAGGCTTAAGTAGGTCTGTCAATCTAATTCCCAATCTACTGAATGGGTGGTAGTTTAGTATGCCACCGAAACCGCATTTATAATCATCAAAGTCATCGCTTGTGTACACCAGGGCAGTCGACTGCGAATGTTATAATGCTGAGGGGTAATGGAGTTTGATTTGAATAGTGTTGTTGAGTAAGGCGGAAAGAAAGCCTATGTGTTCAATGGAACGACTCAAACGTAATGCTGATCGTTAGATACGACTTCTCCACCGACCACTTGACCTGATTCCGACTGTTTGTGAAAAGGCAGCAGGTTTCTTCGTTCTCATCACAATTTGTTAGTAGCTCTGTGAACTCACCTTCAAGAATCTGACGACAAACAAGTTCGGTGACGAGTTGCGATTGCTGTTTGACGACTACGTTTTTATGGCACAGATACTTAACAAGATGCATATCATCCAGTGGTCATATGATGTGTGTGAACTGGCGCTACCAATCGTGGCTGTTATAATTGTCGTGAACCAGCCAGTTAAGGCAAATCGGTTCGAGCTCAGATCTACACTGGTGCAGCTCACAATGAATCGCACACAATAGAAGGGTAAGGGACAAAGCGAAGGCAAACGTGCCAAAGGTTTATAGTATAAAGGAGTAAACGCTGAAATTGAGACTGCCCATTATGTGATACGATATACGGTTTTTTTATTCTTTTACCTGGACGAAGGGAGTAGCAATAAAAGGGTTAAACGATTGTGTCATTCCGACGTAAGGCGAAATAACTTGTAAATAGAAAAATTGTTTGTTACGAATGCACCCCTTTATTTGGTCAACAAATGACAAACAAATCTGCACTGTGCCCTACCTGGTGCTGTCGTCCACAAAGCAATATGTGTGATGGACACAGGCCTGTTGAGTTTACGCAAACAGGAACAAAAATCGTGTGAATTCAACGAAGTTTGTTTGATGACTTGTGGTTAGTGACTTTTGGTCCACTTTCGTTCTCAGTCTCACACATGGCTGAGTTACTTCGTCCCCTCTGTAGACGTTCAGGCCGTCTTAGCTTTGCTGTTAAACTAGTGCAGTACGATTTTTGCATATGGTAACTTGATCGTGCGCAATATGAGGTCAATTGTGCAGTAGTCAACAATGCTGTTTCATGAAAGCTCAGCTGGAGTTCAAATCCCTGTCACGGTAGGCTCTAACAAAAGCAAAACGTGGACAAAGTTTTTATTCGGAAGAGACTCACTGTAAAGTCTGTCTGAATGCGAACGTTGCGATCAGTTGGGAATAGACAATACTGTTATTAGCTACAGTGATCGATGGATACGATATGCAACTCGAGGTTTCGAAGACGGGTGCTGCGTAAACTAGTACCTTCTGCTCGCTGCTAATAATGACCGAGTTAGTGATATGATTGTTTATTTGAAAATAAGCGATAATGTAAAGGTCACGTAACTAGTGGTGACTTGGCTTTTATTAGTTGCAGATCACAGGTTAATTAGCTGTCTCTGTGTGTTAAACAATTACTCCTCATTGATCGTATACATAATGAATTGTATGGGTAATGGTTATGTAAGTGTCTTTATACCTGGCGTTGTTTATTGGCCTGTAGCTGTTTGTATGTGACAAATTCTGCTGGTGATGAGAGTGCACAAAATAAGTGAATAAACACGCAACCTGCATTCTCCAATTTATTTATTTAGATTAGTGGGAAACTGTTACAATACTTATGTAATGTTAGTTTTTATTTCTGAAGGTATAAAGTTTTAGCTGAATAGTGCACGGTTAGAACCTGTTTGAAAATATTCCACCAATATTCGTATGTTGTTATTGCATGTTGAGAGAAACTTAGTTGGGGGTTAGTATAAACTACATGACTTTCACTCACTTACACGAAGTATCACGTAGACATTTAGGAATTCTCAAAGGGTGATAGTGAAACAGCTGAGACGAGTGTGGCATATGGTCAACTATGTTTACTCAACAATGACGACTGGTTACCTGTGTGTGACAGCAAATAATTTTCTATTCCCTACTGGTTCCCTAAACTGGTTACTTGGCCTGTAAATGTTGACCGACCGTGTTAGGTCACTTCGTCTGTGTAATTTTGTGTCAAACGTAACAATCATGTTTCAAAGATTTGGTTTCAGTAAGGCCTTGGTTCAGAAATCAAGGGTTCTGTAAATGTTCGCAACCCATCGGATGGGATGACATCATAGGAGTATCCGAGTCATGAAAACATACACTCAATAACCTATGAAGTACTTCTGTTATTTACGAACTGCGTCTCCAAAAGGACTGTACTCGTAGTGTTCCTCACCCATTTCCGTTGTCAGTAGATCTAACGTGGACACCCTGGAAGCAACTGCCATTCGAAAGCTTAAGCAGATTGTGAATTTATTCCCGCTGGTTTCCTCAACGCCGATGGCCCTGTTTGCACGAAGAATAATCCACTTCTTTGGTTAAAATGCCCATATGCAATCCTCATTTTCCTTTCATAAATCCCACCGTCCTGATTGATGAAAATATAGGAAAAACATGTAAGGCGACGGTTAGCAACCGTTAATCGGTTTGGGCCTGACATGAACAGCAAAGAAATCACGGCTTACATTCACTATTCGTTTACTTACAAGCACTATTGTGATGTCGACTACCAAAATGTGACCTTTGTTGGGCATAGGTAATTATCCTACTATTGGACTTTCACAAGACGCCAATCGCACCTGATCTAAGTAGACGCCATACCCTATGAACCGTGCTAGGCTAGGCGAAATGAACACTGTGGCCTGTGGCAGTTTACCAGAGAAAGAGTAAGATCCATAATGTTGTACATCGTGTGAGTACTTGCAGTCGTTGTGACTGCATAATATGGTTTTCAATTGGGGTTTACAGCCATCTACCAGTTTGTGATGCTCTGCGGTTTTCTACCGCCGCGAACACTTACGCTTAGTTTTTATTTACACTTTAAGCGATTCCAACATGGAGATATTAGATTTCAGGTCTTCTGAGTTGCAAGTATTTTTTAGTTCTGCTGTTGTTTCTGCGATCAAAGGAATTGTGCTATTTATCGGTTTACCTAGCAAGCAGATTGACGAGAAGTAATCAGCAAACGCATGCAATAAGCCGGCAGCCTGGAGAAGATCACGAACAACATCATTCTCATCAGGTGCAACAAGGACGACGAAAATAACAAATGTAGTTGTTTATTTTATGCAAGGGGACATTTTACATGAGTTTTTCTTTCTTAGGGATCTTTGCCCTGAGGGTTTAATGTTCAACGTCACCTAATCCACAAATGTCAAAAGGTTACAAGAGTATCATAATCCTACGTTGTTCTGATGAGTAAGCTTTAAGATTACACATGTGATTTGTCCAGATATTTATTAAATTCCACAATTTCTACATTCCGAGTAGTTGTGGCAAGGTAGTACTCCGATCGACTTGATGCGAACAACATTTGCAGCTGACAACGGCTTGACCTTCCAGTGAGCCTTCTTTGAAAGAAGGTAACGGACGAGAATTTCGCTCTTGTTAGAATTTAACATTAGTGCAAATGTTTCTTGTGACCATGATTTGAACTCCGACTTGGCTTATCGCGATGATGCTGTGTTGACCACCGCATCATAGACCTCAGTTGTCCCCATTCAAAAGATCAGTCAAATTCAACGTACTTATGGTGTTGGTGAGAATACAATACCGGTTTCCAGTGAAACCTGTAAACGATAACAAGGATTTGTTCGACTTCCTCTGTGAATATCTTTCATGTGTCATCTGAATTTTAATAGAGCAATGAATAAGTGTATCCATGTGCCTTGGCCCATTTTGAGCAGGATGGTGGTACACGTATTCTCTGTTAGGTTTGTATGAGTTACAGTAATACTTAACACAGAAAGTATAGAAACTGGGGAAAATATGGTAACAAGAAATTGCATTGCATGCGTCCGAAAAATGTAACATCTAGTCCTTGCGCTTACTGCGATGAACAGGAGTTGAAGCTATTGCTACGGATATTTTATTATGTTTACTGCGCAGCATGAACGTCGTGCATTAGGAATAAGCAAAAACTAAGTACCCTGTTATCTGTGCCCTGTTTGTCTCACAACTAGGTTGCAGTTCCCATAATGTCGTAATTTCACTCTTAGGCGTGTAAAATGTCCGGGAATCAGCGAGATATATATTAATCAGATAAGTCGTACCTAAGATGAATATCCATCTAGTGTAGTTGTTCCTGCTAAGTTGCAAATTGTCACAGACCTTAGAGTGGCAGTCTACGAGCAGTTTGTTTTTACATGGTAATAACTAATTAATTATTGAAGTGTTGGATGCGATAGGCTTCTTTTGAATTGGGTTGTCTAGACTTACCATTGAACAAATTAGTTAGGTCTAAACGCACAATCAGTTTGTGGAAATCAGCGGTTCTGAACGTTTTTTGTCCATATATCTGGCTTTCCCTTGAACTGCAATAGGAAGACAGGTCACCAAGTCGAACGGATGAGTCAGTGAAACGCAGTAAACAGATCTGATTATGGCATGCCAGCCTCCTTGAGCAATATGGTTAGCCGGTTTTATCAACAGTAGGCTTGCTGAGCATTGCGAGCTAAAATGGTAAAACTGAACATCTTATGATAGGGCAGCTCACAGGATGTACGCAGTGTTTAATATCTGTCAAATACCTGGGGGTAGCGCTAAGGAAGACTCATACAATAATCGTGAAGCGACATATGAAATGTCAGGATCATGAGAGGCATCAGCAAACAATTCACATTCAGTTACACAATGTAGAGTATGCACAATATAACAAACCTGTTTTTTCCATCCAAAGATTAAAAAATAACCGTGCACCAATGATGACATGTTGTCAAGAATGAAACGAGAGGCTGTCAGCTCAGTGAATTTTTTCTCTCAAAAACCTTTAAGCTAACTGAATAGTGGGCACTACCCTTCAAGAGCAACGAGTTTTTCCTTGGTATGTGTGTCTCGTACTGACATTTTGCTGTTCGTGCTAGTTTTCAATTACATAAACCGTGCAAATATTCCGGGATAGAGCTTAGTTAATGAGGGAGAATAATATTTTGTAAGTGGTTAAAGGATCGAATTTGGCCTAGATGATTAAAAGATTTTAATCTGATGCATTCTATAGAGACTATAGGACAGTTTACCGAAGCATGTCACGGTTCAGAAACACTCCGTTTCTTGAGGACTTTACGGGTTATAGAAAGTTCACACCTAACTCTAGGTGGTGCGATAACAAGAGATCGCACGAGTACATAAAGCTCAAATATTAAGCGTGCGAACAAGAAATTTCATCTTTTAAGCAATAAAAGTCGTGGAGATAAGAATCAGAACAAGACTGAGTTAACCAAGGTATATAAACAGAAATACGACACGGGTATGTCACTTTAATAAGTAGTGAATTGTTTCCATTGGTATCCGAAGTCTTAAATCATTTCAAAATAGTTCTGCTGGCCAAGTTAGATGGTGCCTAGGACAAAATCACGAATGTGTACATCAGTTTTCCACTTAACCATCTATCAGTTGCGCTGGTACAACATATTCAGGCAGGGTATCAGGTTAGAAGCGGAAAAATCGCTGTTTAAATCTGAGGCGGTCCGCCTGACATTGTAGTTCCACCGAGTGAGCTTAGAAACAGCAGTTCGTGGTAAGAGCAGGCGCACGCTTCAGATGATGTGACGGTCAATACAACAGTTCACCCTGAAACGTTGATAATACAAGGATAACTGGACCACGTTATGTACTATGCTTGATTATGAAAATGAACAAAATGATAAAACGCATTTCGTTGCCTTACAGTTGGTTCTTCAAATCGGACGATAAGCTTCAATATTTAACTCAAGATGTCGGATTGTCAGTGAGCTGAGTATCAACGAAAATCTCTAATAACCGGGTTATCGATTTGAGAGTAACATTAGCTTTCTTCTTCATCAAGGTGGAGTTAAAAGGCAGACAGACCAAACCCCGGTTGCATGCTATCAGGGCAAAGGTGGAGAAGTGAAAATATGTTCCGTCGGGTATGTTGACGATATTTTAATTTTATGGACAGTGGTCGTTTTGATTTTTCTTGTTGACCTTCTTAACACTACTCATCCGAACCTATCCTTGTCTCATGAGAATGAATCAAACGGCAGTTTAGCTTTCTTAGGTTCACTCATCATCAGGCATGAGGACGGGAAATTACAACAATCGGTACATTGCAATGCAACAGCGAGTGGATAGTGTCTGCAGTTCTCAAGTTTTTCCCTCGTAGCGTACAAATTGGGTTTGATCTGGATCCTATTTCATAGGATCAGGCGCATTTGCACCCTCGAAAAGCCGCAGTGTCATCAAAGAATACTCAGTGTGACAGCTGTCTAGCTAGCATGTTTAACACATAGACTAATCATGTGTAAACGTATGGAATGAACAAAGTCTATTACTAAACGCCAACTTCCTAACCTCTTCGTTGTTTACCAACGTGTTGACTGCGTTTTTGGTGGTAGGTGTTATAAAACGCAAATGACGTTGCTTCTTTTTTACTCCCCAGTTGAACTTCTCTTGTGCAAGTTTATGTTCAGCTTGTGAGGGGATGCACACTCAGTCATTGGGACATTTTATACTTTCTCTCTGTTAATTCCCCTTAATATGTCTAACCTGGACATTCGGACATATTGTCAAAGCGTTTTCAAATGATGGGTGCATTTTATGGATATATTTAATGACCCTGAGATCCTTACTTCGGAGTGCCAGATCTTTGTTATGGCTGTTCACTTATATGTACAAAATTGTCCAGCATCAGCTAAAACACAACTTCTCACACCAAGTAATACTGTATCTTCAAACGTTCTCGTACTTTAGTATTTAATTTGCTTATGGGATAAAAGGAGCTATCTTTTCTACCAACTTACCGATGTAACAAGTAACGGTTAAGGAAGTCTGTGCTCAGCTTCCAACTCAAAACTACAGAGTTTTCGCTGCGTACGGGTTTATTATTTCGAACTTCCAACTGATCGGCATTTTACTAGACAATTATTGGGCCGTCGTTATGTCGACGTTCTCATTCCCACTTCGGAAACAATCTTCGGAACTTGACGAAAACATGATCAGTTACTGGCCGAACGCCTGCAGTTCGGCCCCATAATCGATTAGCATACCCCTTAGTTTAGTCCGCGTGACCTCTTCCAAAATCCGGTCGTGTCACTCGTCGAGGAGGACGACAGCCTACTGGATGGCTGTCTTAGTGCCAGTGCAGCAGACTTCCAGTTCATTATTAAGGAACGCTACGGCTACGTGACAGGTACTTACGCGTCGTAAATCCTGTAGTTACCCGCAACATTTTAACATTGACTCCCGACGCATTACAGCACAGTGACTTTTCGAAAGTTCTTAACTGATTTGATCATTTCTTTCTGTTAAGGAAATCCCAGGATCACGCCTTCTCTGGACGCTTACTCAAGTATAGCGAGGATTATCCAGCCGACCATTGGTTCAAGGTTAAGGTAAATGGACTGCTATGAGACTGGTTGCCTACCAACGCTACCTTGGGATCTCTGTTGTACTTCTGGGTTGAGCCCTTAATTTGTCCTGTATAATCAATCAACAACACAGCTGTGAGCAGACAACACAAGGCCTTCGCAAGTCATAGAGTGTCCAAAAAGGTGTTTAAGCCATTCAGAAGGTTATGATGTTTCAAACCGGCTAATCACATTTCAACGTCAGCAACTGGATAATCACGTGCCTTTATTGTGCAAAATGTGCTCACTACCCTTGGTGAGCTAAACAACTCCTATCCGAGTGCAAACGAAATATAGGGCACTATATGACATGCGTTTCGGGTATGGTTACATTTCATGCAACCAAAGTTAGAAAAACATAACTGACATTGCACTCTTTAAAAAATTTGTCTAATCGTACATTCTGAGGACTTTCCCACTAAATTCGATTCCTTGAAAGAAAACACTTGGGCCTGTCATTTTCTAAAAGGTTCAGAAACATGCCACTGATAGAGTTACGTGAGTCAGGAAAATTCCTATATAGAAAAAATGGCGAAATTAGATCAATTTTCAGTGAATTACAGAGAGTTCAATGGCGACGTAATTCTCATTCAAAAAACACACCACATCCCTGGTCATCCCCTGAGAGATCTCTAACTAAACAAATAAACGCCATGGTCATTCACTCAAACTGGGCAATAAACTGAACAGTTTACTTTGCAGACAGGACTGCTGTACAGTTTTGGTTTGTTCAGAAAGAAACACTGCTTAACTCTGCAGTGATTACTGAATCTGCTGACAGCTTTAAAATTTCGGTCGGTCAATATGTTCGTGAGAGACAATCTGCAATATAAAACTGTTAGTCACCGTCCCAGCCCAGTCCCACAGGTCACTGACTGTGCACACCTTACCGAACGTTGTTTTAGCGTTTCATTGTTTGTTGCTAATGTGGTTACATGCCAGTCGGATTATTTGATCATCCTGACATTCACTTCCAACCATTTTTCGTTAGATCACTAATCTGTCCGACAAACATTCCGACGGCTAAGATAGATACAAGAAGATGCAAATGAAAAGCTTTCTTCCCAATACACCAATCGATAGAGCTATCAGTACAGCACTAACCAGTTGTATGTGTACGCGACTTTGTTGACTGGTGAATCTCAACTAACATACCATATATTAAAAGATGTGGGAGTGGAATCAAGTGGATTAGCGATCTGTCCGTTGGTAAAATCAACCGGCAGACAAAACCGTAGCCTCCGAAGCACCTCCAGGATTAAGTAAGCTCTTCATTTATCACCTACACACCAGTTTCGATTTATTAATTTATCCATTTTTGATTCAAACTGCAAGGTGGAATCTCAGAAACGAGTTACACAAAGTTACATCTGGGATAACTGTACCAACTAAGGAGCAAGTTTTGAAAACAAACGAGTAATGTCAACATACATATCACGAGTTACTAAACTTCTTAGCAGTTTCCAGGAA
This sequence comes from Paragonimus heterotremus, assembly GCA_013368495.1. NCBI lineage: Eukaryota > Metazoa > Platyhelminthes > Trematoda > Plagiorchiida > Troglotrematidae > Paragonimus > Paragonimus heterotremus. Next base: position 111,860 of record LUCH01000531.1, read on the forward strand.
ACAAGCTATAAGTTTCGACAGAGATACTACCAATTGGTAAGAGGTTGTGTAACATTTGTTTTATGTTCGTGCCAGGTACTTGGAAGTAGATTGTAGCTTGCTTGCAATTAATTACCGCATGAGGCGGTTTTTAGTAACTATTTGTAAACACATTACATGTAAAAACAAAACTCCCTAATTAGATGGCACAATACAACATTAACTCTCACAGTAACATCCAACGTTGATGGTTTAATTTACGAAGTGCACACACATACTTATCTGGCATTCGGTAGCATGCCAAATGCAGATTGATCAACACCTCATACGAGTTACACTGGAATGTAGTGATAATCGTTGCCCGGGAAAATTTGTTTTTTTCGTGAACCATTCGAAAGACCACAATCGTTTTGATTACCTAACACTCATTCAGAATATGTTGTGAGACAGATCAGACTGTTGTTTTTTGGGCCAACTTCTTCCCAATAAAGGTCAGTCATTCGGCTTAGTAAGAGTACCAACTAATCAAGCATAGCGGTCTTGTTTGCTTGTTAGCCACGAAAATGTTTTCCATTAGGGGACGTCAAGCGATGGAATGGTGCATCCTATGTTTTTGTTGCATCAAATGTTGATGTTTGGTTTGAAATGTGCGTTACAAATAGTGCTTTGATTAACTATGATTATGGTCTGTTAGTAATATAATACACGGTGTCTACTAAACTGACTGACTGAAAGTTTCTATTTGGTAACGGAGTATTTATCGAAGGATCATCAACTGACTTTAATGAGTGACAATTTCATTTCATATAGAGTCGACTGAGCAACGTGATTATCACAGAATATCAAATGTGGCTGAGTGTTCAGTCTTGCTAACTCGTGAGCGACTAGTATGAGGGCAGAAGCACTGTGATCAAAAGTTTTTACATGAGACCGTGAAGGAAGGTAGAAGAGCTAAATGTGGACGAGCTCTGACAGAAGGGAACCGAGTGGACGTCAGCATCCTACGTTTTGTGTTAGGTGCGACCAACAGACTAATGACTAACTTACACACACTTGTCCATTACCAGTGTGCTGTATCACACGTGAAACTTAGATGGTTTGTACCTGTTTGAAGTGGATTAGCTGGAGAATTCAACTGAACATAGTAGCTTCAATGCAATATAGATAACGGTCATCCCTTGGCAAGTGAACTTCGCCACTCTAACGTAAGGGCATGTTGTTTCTGACGCTAGTTCGAGTAGAGTTGGATCCCATATTTTTCTAGCCTACCTCCTCTTAAAAAAATTTCGGCATTATTTACAGGCAGTCTGAATCCACTGTTCACCAGTGAAGGTTTTGGAGTCTAGCTTGGATTACTTGAGAACTCATGCTTTAGTAGTCGACCTCCTGGCTCGTTGACTGAATTTTATATGATAAATTGGGACGAGTGGGCGATTGATGCCAAATGTGACGTCTCTGAGGTCTGAATCTCGCTTCGTAGCTCAGCTGGTGGACCGATTCTAGCGTTTAGATTTGTGTTTACGTTACCGGTCCGAATCCAGGTGGAGCCCAGACTTCTCACCGTTTGATTTGTTAAAAAAGTTACTCGTCTGCTTATAGTTCAGTTTATACTGTTTGTCTTAGATTTCACTCACAGCAGATGAAGCCGAACCAAAACGCGTTTATCAAGCTTGACGAGGCTAAAATGTTGATGGATTTTCCCTCCATTGTTGTACAGTCGAACTGAAGGAAATAAACCGTTCGCGTTATTGTCGACTTATCATTCAGTATACATACTGAGAAGTATTTCTTTATGACCGTCCGAAACAATACATAACCTACATTATTTGCCACTAAAATAATCCCCAGGTCACTTGGGGGGAATCCAACACCACACCTGATGTCCGAATTCTGAAAACCTGGGTTGTCCTTGATGCTGCTTAATGACGTTGTGGTGAAAGAGCCACAGAGTTAAATTTTAGCTTCACATTGGAACTACAGCTCGTTTGGCATGTGGTGGGTTGTTCTGGGTTTTGCTGGTGAATAAAACGTCTTTCCTTTCAAAGAATTAAAATTTAAATAACTCGGTGTTCTTGGGTAAATTATTAAAACCTTTCACACTGTGTCGCTATTCTTAACTCGACAACATGTGGCATTTTACATACGCGAGTTACATTAAAAAATGACTAGCAAGCCTATGTTTATGGATTAAAACCGACTGTCTTTGTTAAAACCGAGTAGTGAATTTTATAACTCATCGTTAGAACGTTTGTTTCGTTTATTTTTTCATCGATTCCAGTTAATATCGTTCATCTAGCTGGAATACACAATGCACTCCGCATTCTCTTAGGTATTTCCACCATCCTATACAAGAAAGCGTGAATTTGCTTCAAATGATCATTAAGGAAACCGGCCAAGGTGGGTTTTGAATCAAACCGCTGTTAATAAATGCGGTGTCATTAAAACAAATGGTAAGCTTACAACAAGACCAGCTCATGTATTCTGATCACGATCTTTTTCGGAAAACCGACTAGGTCTTGTAAGTTGGTGCAGTAAACTGTATGACTAGAACAGTTTTAAAACAGGGAAATTATTCAATTTGGCTTGAACGGTCAACCGGATGTGCTTATAAAGTCTTGTCATTTGGAGAATCTAAAAGATTTCAATGTATAAACACACTTCAAACCTTGTTGTTTATGTACCTTTATTTAGATAGCATTTTATTATTGCTCCAACTGTCCGAGTGTTTCTACCACATTTCAATTACCTTGTAACTATCATTTCACATCGATATTGATAAGTGACTGTTCCGAGGAGATCCGGACCCGCATTACAGCTGACTATTGATCAGACACTTTTGCGAAGAAGATTTATACTCGAGCTGCGCTGTTGTCAGAACTAGTCAGTGGTATGATCAGATATTTTGAGCACCACTTCGAATTGACTATAACCAAGTTTTAGCATGCAGTAATTCGATCATGTTTAATATGAGCTCAGTGGTCTAGAGTTCAAACTCCCATGGTGAATAGGAGAGACAGCGCAGCAATACGAACAGTGCATATGGTCGAATAAAGCAAACTCTAAAATGTTAGGCAGAGAATGTCAAGTTTCTCACTCTGAGGAAAATTCCAATTACGTGGAAAAATGACATGCTTAATATACTCCAAGGTAGCTTAGTAGACAAAGAAAAAGATGAAGATTTAATACGTTTGTCCCGGTTGATAAGAAACCACTGGGAAGTTCTTCGAACTTACCATTTTGGATAGACAAAAATCGCACATAAGTAAAGTTAATAGCACTGATCGAAATACAGTGCACAGCTGATCATGAAGTGCGTGACAGAAGTCTGTATGGAAGTTACATGAAATGCAACTAGGAAGAAGGTGGGAAATTTATCCTGCTGGGCTTCAGCGCCACTGAGATTCGTAAAAGTGACTTAGTAACCACGACAAGTAGGTTCAGCAAGGTAAGTAATCTAATCATATATGACAATGATTATTGGTTGTCGAGAGTTACAGTTGTTTAACCTAGAAATTCTCTCTGTCTGATGATTGCTGATTGTGTCAATTCTGTCAAAGAAATAGGCAAGAATAACGTTGGGACTTTCAATGGAAGTTTTGAACAGTCGGTTATTTTGCTTAGTAACATTAATTTAGTTCTGATTCAGAAATTTCTTCAAACTGGAAGAATCCATCACAAAGTAGGTGGTATATAAGGTATGTCGGACGTTAGCAACCAAAAAAGTCAAATGGTTTTTATATGTTGACGGTTCTTTTCTCATCGTTCATCCGCCAGTCAGTGCAGGTAGCAAGACAAATATCAGATCTTATCGTAAGTCATTTATCGAATCTAACTTGTCAGGAGCTGTGTGAAATGGCTGAAAGGTTCTTCTGCGTGGTTTATTCTGGTGCAATTACTAATGAAAGCGAACATATGTATCATACTGTGAAGGTGTACAAAAGTTTAAACCACATCCTAACGATTGGACTGGTGGTAGTGGAAGAAGCACACATTTCCTGATCAGCTTCCCTTTGCGAACCTAGCATTTGGTTGATGAATGAACAGCAAGCCACCATAATGAATGCGATCATTACAAATGAACCGTACATGCGTAATATCCAGAATAGGAGTGGTACAACCTTGTAGAACAAGTCATGCGACAGCGGACTGCAACATACCCCAAACTGCATAAGTCCGGCCTGCTTTTGAATATGAACAGTCGTCGCCCGTTTGGCTGTTCTACTAAGATTTTTGCTTCCACCGCAGATATGGAAGTCCATGAGCTACCCAGTACTCCGGTGTTCCATGAGAGGTGTACGTAGTGCGCTTCAGGTAGGCTCATTGCAAGACTTCTGACAAATGGCCATTACTTGGATAATAAACTACCTACTAAAGCTCTAGACTTGAGTCCATGTCATTGGCTGTTTTGGCAACTTACCCGATAGGATGTTTTCTACTCTTCTCCCCATTTTTGCCCTTTCATTTGCCCTTACTGATAGACTAACATCTTTCGCGGCGGTCGCTTTAACCTCACAAACGTACTGTAAACATCTGACAAGATCTGTCTACAATTACTGACTCAAGAATCACTCATACATAAACAATGACTCGGTAGAACTGAAAGTATGGATCAAAAATGAAAAGTCAATGCAACCAGTGAACATTGATCAAGCCTTCAAAGTGGTATATCGCGTGCCAGGCAACCCATCAAAAGCGTTCCGAATCAGAACACTTTGTACTGCCGAGGTGATTGGAATCAGGCTGCTTGACCCGGTATTATGTCATCGAAAGCGGTTTGTTCAGTCGCTGCACTTACTATGGTCACAAATCCACAGGATCGATGGCCAACCTGCGCGGTCAAACCAATGGACAAGCGTGACGTAACCGACCAATCAAGTCATCGCTAAGTGACTGACCAATAACCTAGTTTCTCTGTAATAAGTCTGATCGATATCACGATCTATCTGTATTAATTCCTTATATAAATGTATCGGCCTGAAGATGAATTCTCGAAAACATGTGTTCGCCTATATGTCTTTATTCGCAACCAGTCTTATAAGTTAACAATTTGGTCAGTTGATTTCAAAACAAAATACTTAACCAAAGCCGGTTTGGTCAACTCAGTTAGCCTCGTAGGCCATTCGACTTAGTGCTAAAATGGAATGAACGAAATAAACAGTAACACCAAAGGGTAGAGTGTGAATCAAGATAGACATGAAAATCCAGCAGTCGACAAATCTAACCACTCTACAAGTATATCCTTGTGAATGTCGGTTTTGGTAAGGGTGTACGGTGAAACAACAAGCCCCGTCGTTTCCCCATGATTACGCCAATAGCAAACTGTATTCATGGGTAAGTTTAAAGATACAGAACCGCGAATTCTTGTGCACCCATGCTACACCTCATTTTCTATATGAGACAGATACTTATAGTTAATAATATAACAAATTTAGACTGTTCCGTAACTTTCCAAACATAGTTAACGGAGACAGCTCTTTCAACGTGCAGTTACTGTCTAACAGTTAATTGTTTCACTTTGGAAAGCTTGTGCTAGCCAAAATGATGAACTTGCTGCAAGACACTTTAATGTTTTAAAGGTATAAACCGATATTTATTCCACAATTATTATCATCTATCAAGCGACACAAACTAGTGAATCATAGGAACTTACAAACATAACAGTGGACTCAATAAGTGTGATTAAAACTTACCAGATAACATCTTTAAAGTTTCGTGTTTCGAGTCAAAGATTTTCTACCGACTTCATTGTTACTATTGTTGAAAATTATAAAACAAAAGTGAGTTGAAAAGGTCGTTTCAAATAGCAACGGTCTATTTGGATTTATCACACATTTCACATATTTCTGGTTGTTCCACAATTATGTGCCTGAAAACGAAACCCTCGGCTCAAACCATTTCAAGGGAAGTTCAGATGAAAAGACAGGTGGTCCATCGGAGTTGTTGATTGCTGGCGTACCCACTTAGCCGGAGGAACGGAAACAACCAAGATCATTAATTCTACTGAAAATTCTGAATCGCTTTGTCCAGAAATCGTCACTCTGAAGATGATAGTAGGGTGCCAGATTTTGATGAAAGATTGTCTCATAAAGCTTCGCATTCGTTACCCGTGCTTGCGAATCCAAAGGCGGCGCTTCCGAATAGACTAGCTGCTAGTCCAGTTCAGAATACAACAGACGTTGTAAACACCACTGATGAAATAAAAACACACATAAGGTTCAAAGCATTATCCTTGCATTCATGTGCATATTGCTCTCCCAGATTTCAAGAATGTAGTATGCGAAGGAGAATGCTTCAGGGTTGTTAGTTCTTCAGCCAAAACTGCGCTTCCATATCCACTGGAGATGCTTTTATTTACTTTCATGTCAATGGCCTATCCACTGTGAAATCGGAGGGTCCTCCACGACTCGTTAACCAGGAGAATGCGGAGTGATTAGCGCCAGTCCAGTTTGCGTTTCTAAGTGATTTACATAATGCCAACCAAAACAGTGCGTGTAATTCGAAATAAACGGACACTGAAAACAACACCTGGTTCCCTGTTCTCAACGTGTTGATGCCGGTCACGAGCTGGTTAATTGCCTGCCGTCAGCTTAACAGGCTCTGATAAGATATGACTGTGTACATCTTGCGACGGAACTACAACGACATTCTAAGCTTTTAGTCAAGTTAATTTGACAAACTTTCAAATTCGCTAATTATTGAACTTTGTGGAATTATTTCCCCAGAAATTATTACACATTTTTCATAGCTGTCATATGACAAAATGCAGCAAAAAGATAGCGGGGATTGGCTTGTATCAAAATCCCAAACACTCGCTATAACTTCGGACTGCACCACCGTCAGAAGAATGCAGCTATAACCAAAACTATCACGATAGCAGCTTTTAATAATACTCAGTGGTGTGTGGTTTACTGATGTATGTGTCAGATCATAAGTGATCTTGATGAACCATGCAGACACAATTCTTCTGTAAAGACATAAGTGATTCGAGCGGTCGTTCTTATTGGGCTTGGGTGTACCAATGTTAATCGGTACAATCTATTTTCAATACAATCACACCACTGGTCAACAACTTTCGATAAAATTTAATATTCAACTTCTTGTTTTTTGTCTTCTCTCTGTAGCCGTGATTGTTCCATCCAGTGGTAAGTAGCTTCGTTGACTGAGAGTTTTGCTGCACTTACCACAAATTGAACATACGTCGAGCTGTCGAGATTTTGGGCCGCCGGCTTCTTCAGCTGTTACGGTGAAAAAAATGACTTCCAATCCGGACAGCATGGTTAGATTCGAACTAATTATACCACGTATTTTCAAAACTGCTGTGGAAACTAGACCTATGATAAGGCTCAGGCTATTTGCTATGATCGCGCATTAATACAAATCGGTCGTATCTGATAAGACTGCAGGATGCAAACAGAGCCTATCTGATCATATGTCTTAACTTGTTGTGAGTAGATGGCTAAATACCGACTGAAAAGAAACGATTCTGGAATCCAGGTGAACGCATTTAAGCCTACGACAGACTGTCATACGACAACAGAGTCTGATAGCTGGTGTTCGCTTATTATTACTATTAGAGAGAACTATCCCGAAGAGAAAGCCAACATGTGAGCGAGGAACACTCAAAATCTACCGGACGACTTCTATCGGAACATAAAACATGTCCATATGTAAGTAGGTGTTCATCCTACCAATCTCATGAGAGACGACATAGCAAGGCACCAAATGTAACAGATTCGCTGGCGTTACAGAAAACGATGAGGGTGATAGTTCCTAGTCGGCGGTTAGTCAGTCAGCACTTGGCAAATGTCGCGGATTGCACAAGGGTAGTTTATTTGAAAAAGCAACACATAGTTTAGACGTTTAAACAGAACCACAAACAAAACCACTCATTTGCACACGGGATTCGGTCCCAGACCGTTTCCGGTGTCACAGACGTTGACGCTCAGTTCTTTTACGCAGCAAGGACCATTTTGGGCAATGCTGCACTCCGATGTTTCTTCCTGCGTTTCTCCTGCTGCTTGTTCGATGGAAAAAATGTGTGCTCTGGTCCTACTACTGACTAGCAGTGGTGTGTGTAGTATATTACGATCGCCCATCCATACTACACTCCTCCTCCCGCAGAGATTATTCCAGCTGCAACAAAGGCCGTTCAGGTTTTCTTCGCTCTCGACGATCTGCGTACCGGCCCCGGGGACGTCAGTGCTGCTGGTGTGCATTCTCTTCTGCCCGGATGTCATACCATCTACAAAACTGGCTTCCATGCAATCGATGTTCATTCTTCATCAAATACAGTGGACCACGACGGTTGATTACCACGTAAATCCCCCTCCACTTCACCAGGAACTTCCTAGATCCGTGTCCTGATGCGCCTGGACTCCGCCTGTCTCTGTATTTAACCTTGGAACCAATTTCAAACACAGCATTTCAACCCGACATCCTTACGTTTGATTGCTCCTTAGAAACTGCTTGTGCGTTCGTCAAGTTTTGGTTGACCACTCTCCGAGATTCTGCTAGTTCACGCATGATTAGCAGCCCGTCGTTCCATAAACAAATTCCTGATCGACTGACAGGCGTGGCGTGCGCCCGTACATTAGCTAGAACGGCAATTTCTTCGTTGTTCCTCGAGGCGAACAGCGGTGGACTAACAGAACCAGTGGTAGTGTTTCCTCCCAACTCCCTCCTTTCGCCGCCAACTATTCCTTGATTGTGCGATTGTTCCGCTCCGTCAGTCCATTTGATTGCGGATGGTATGGCGTTGTGCGAATTTTCCTGATTCCCAAACGCTCCAAGCAGTTCCGGAACTCTTCACTTTCGAAGCAGGGGCCTTGACCAGTTAGTACGTTTCGCGGTATTCCATGATCTGCAACGATGTGCTAAATTACCGCCCTGCACACAGTGCTTGCACGCCGATCGAGTATAGCGGCTGTTCCGATCCATCTTGTGAAATGTTCCGTCATCACTATGATGTATTGATTTCCGGATGTGGTTACTGGGAAGGGACCCATCACGTCCAGCGACCATAATTCCCCAATCTCACTGACCGGAATTGCTTGTGTGGGACACTGACTGGGGTAGTTGGAGCTTTTCAGCAGCTGACATTGCTGGCACGCAAGCAAATAATTATTAACGTCCTTCTTCATTCCCAGCCAGTATGCCATCTGCCTCAGCATTTCATAAGTTCGATGACATCCCGTATGAACCAACTAATGACATTCCTTCAAAATTGCCTCTCTCAACCTCGTCGGTATAATAGGCACGCTTATTCCATCCTGCAGTCTGTGCATTAAAACTCCGGCACTATTCAGCCGCAAGTCTGACTAGTGCGTTCTGAAAGGTTCCACCTCCAGAATTTTCCCGTTCCCTGGTGGTTGTTCTCTCGGCAGAATTTGATTAGTCACCATTCGGATTGTCGCGCCAACAGCCTTCGGAAGAAACATCACAATAGTTTTTTTCCATATTTCACAAAGGTTTTCAAAATGACTTCCACTAAAACGCATAGACTAGAGAATATGCAAAGAAAACTGGCCAGTACAAGGAAAGTAGTGTCTTCATTGATTTTGTCTTGAGATGTAAACAAAAGGTAAAATGTCATCGTTAGTTAAACGAAGAATCGGGGGCTGCAGGTAGCAATTCCCAGGCTAGTCCTTTTGTAAATATTTCTATGCGAACAACTACAACCAAACGTGTACTGCAGTTACAGTTATTGTGTTGCAAATCCTTTCGACCTAGAACTATGCTGTACTTTTGTGATCGCTACAATGATCGATTCTGATTTTTTGACCGCCATACATTACTAAGATACAAGCAGCGTACGAACAATAATAGTTCCTGCACAAAACACGATTTCTTGCACGAGAATATAAACCCTGGCTGTGCGTGTAGTGTTGAACAACCTGCTAATTCCCAGGTAAGCCAATCTATTAAATCCTTGTGGCCATATTGTAGTGGATACCGAAGTATACTCATTTGAATCAATAAGGTGAGTGAATTTATTCGCCTAAAAGGGTTTTCCAGGAGAAAAAAAGTTTAAGTGCTTGCATTTTTCTTTTTAATGTAATCCGGTTCAATCTGCTCCCTACTATTGCTGCTGAGCAGAAGTAAATTCAGACGATTAAATACTTATGCACCAAGCATTTTTGGGAAAAAGCTTGTGACCCTAGAAAATTATTAGGTTAGTCCACTCAAAGCGAAAACACACCAGATTGTTCACCCGATCCGAAGGAAAGTACACACCTGACGGGTTCCAATAGGAAGGCACCACTGGTTTGTAAGGCTTGCTATTGTATCTCAGTCTTTCTGTCGATCTCCGATGATCTTTTCCCATTTTTCTGCTTACAGAATTGTCGATAACTCTGCCACCTATCTTAAGCTGAACCACGATATCATGTAAATAACCTGGCCGCTTGCACCACCTTGGTAACTGCTGCTGTCACTACTCAGGAACGAACAAACTTGCGAACGCAAGAGATTACCGGAAAGATTACTATCCTTATCCTATAGTGAGATTGTAGTCAGTTCACACGTTTCGGACAAGCAACACAGTTGGTGTCCGCCTGTGCCCAAAGTGAGGTCATCCGAGTGCCAGTGTTTGTTTGTTAAGGGGTGTGAGTTAAATAATCACGGTGATCACAAGCTTACATTCTGTGGTAGGGCTCGAATAATAACAAATTGTCACAAATGGTACATCTATGACGGAAAAACCCAGGTTTCCATCCTTGCCTGCACCCGAACGATAAACTCCAGGCCTCAAGTATCTGAGATGCTAGACATGACCGGATCATCTCACCCACACGTTTGGCCAACACCTTAGTTGAGACACACAAACTGGGATACAGCCGCTGTCCAGTTAATTTCAATCAATGAAGACGACCTAGGATTCTCAATCAGGCCCTTTGCATGCAAATGTGTTTACACTTTCTCTAATCCAGTCATGTTTGTAGTTGCTATGACAACACTGTGGTAATACCTAGGTAACCTGTCTTATTGGTGGGTGTGTTTGTTTTACACCACTAGAACTGTTAAGACCCCGGTCATTCAGTCACAAGTTAGCAAGTTTTATCCAGATAACTATCCCTGAATAACCACATATCAAACCTAAACGGAATATACACCTCAAATCTAACTAAGCGCTTGACAGTGTCGGAGCTACATGTTCAGGTTAGTTTACAAGACTGTCAGGTTTTGGTTCTATCAGATGCGATCGTAGTTAGTATGCCAGGAGGAACAGTCAGAAAGCATGCATTTAAACTCATAAGACTGTATGCACACCGTTGACTGTGTTAGGACCAGCAGGTGGTGAGATAAGACTGTGTCAGTGTATAACAGAGCCATTCCTATGGAATAGTTGAGGAGAGCGGAGGATGGGTGGTAGAATGAATATCTTTAAACACAGACAGCTTTGACTGATCGGACGTTAATTACAATAACTGAGACCTTTTCTCATGCGGTCTACCGACTTTCAACGTAATTTTTGTAAGCCTAATGTAAATTCGAATAAGTTTACTGTGTGCAGTGGTACTCAAAATCAGACAGCATAGTGTTTATCATTACCCCGTGATGTAGACAAAATTCGTTGTTATGTTAGTTTGACATTTCAATTCTTAGCGTAGCAGTTTTATCAAATGAACATAATTTCTGATTACTAGTAATTAAAAAATTTTAATCAGACGCTTTGTGTAAAGTCTTCCGAATGAGTCTAGTTTAACTGCAAAACGACTGCAACCTGTCAAACGTTATATTTACTAACACAATCAAACGAGAATTGGTTTCTCATTTCAAGTTACTGCGCATTTGTCAGTTTTCCATATACCTTCCGTGTGATACATATAATAAATCAACACAAAAGTAAATTATCTATTAATGAAGACCACCTTGCTTGGGTTAGCCATTAATGATAGTCGAACCGAAATTAATCATAACCCCGTTCACTCTTCAATAATCCGAAATAAGTGTTTAACAACTCTAGTCCAAAAGTAGGTCTTTTTGTCTACTATTAGCCCCCTCATTTTCTTACGCCTGATGGTAGAATTTCCAGAAGAATTCAAGTGGGCGATAATTTAATTAATCACCGATCGTAATATTTTATGGTGAAATCCTACATTCGGTTAGGCTGCATGCACTGCATTTTGTAGCTGTTTTTTATGCAGAAGAGCCTCGCGGAAGTAATTGTAATCGTTACCACTATGTAAAAAAAGTGGGAGTTTATAAAAACCTGATCACGATGTTCACCATTTCAAATGATGTTTTTGTACAAGTCTATCGTTGATAATAATCTGGATGGTGAACCTACTATATCCACATATATTTGATTAAGGATCTTTTCAGACACTGCATAGGCGCTGATGGACATAGAGTACACGGTTGTCATTGCTCTCTTGTCCTTTTGTTGAACAAGCTAATTGACTGAGCTGAACAGTTTGTTTGCGACGTAATTTACACCTTTATAATATGATGTACTATTCCAGTAAGAAGAAACTTTAATACCTTCTTTATTATTAGTACTGTTGGAAACTGCTTGAATCTAGGTATCATTTCAACAACTTGGGCGACATTATTTCACCATCTCCTAATACTGCTGATACTATGATACCAAAATCGTTGTAGCCAGGCGCCGGTTTCCCCAAACTTCGTCAGCCTTGGTGTTTCGATGCCGATCACTTCTTCTTGACGAAAAAAATGTGACACCTAGGTATGGTTCATTTTGATTTGTAGTTTGAAAATGTGTTGTTTTTAACATGAAAGTTCCACGCTTCGTGAAATTTACCCAGCATGGTCTCTTTCATCTTAAACCCACTTAAGTGGAAACGATCACATGAGAAACGTGGCCACTAGCTGAGATAGTTTTTGTTATGCTCTGCTTACGCAGACGTCACTGAAACTGCAAGCAAACTGATACACAACATGAGAGACTGAAATTCTTGACGAACTATATTCACTGTATTCCTTCAATAGTTTGATCTAAGGAAAGCTACGCCACAAAAGTAAAACAGATTTTAATGTGTGTCTGCGATTGTCCATTAGATAACCGGCTTTGAGCTACAACATCGGAAACAACTCTTTCTTTCGTGATGGTTGGTTCATCTCATTCTTCTCGCTTACTTTTCTATGGATATCGACTAGATTTTGATGACACCAATTTGTTAGCAACGTTTGTCTTAGTAACCTGGTTGCACCATATTTGATGTGACTGTCAATTCACTGTTCAGCTCTGTTTGTTCGATATAAAAGTACTAAACAAAAGTGGACATAAAGCAACGCGCCTATCTTCCGCAGTTCTGATCTTACGAACCGGTCAGTTAACAGCCAGAAATGACACTTCATTTGTTGGCAACCGTAGTCATGTCTAAACTCCCAAGAATTTGTTAAAATAGTGAAATAAATCATTTAATAGGATCAATATTCGGACCCAGGTAGACTTCACCTGTAAAAATGCGTTAGATTTTATGCAAATTCTCTTTTGTCTTACCATAAACAAGTTTAATCATACAACCCACTAAAAACTCAAAGTGCACCCAACCTCTTCAAGCGGTTTATTCGAGCTCTGGTCTAGAGTGGCAAATTTTTGTACAGCACAGTCTGTGTCAAAGCTGTTCGGTAGACTTTGATTTACGGTTACAGTGATATAGGATGTTACCTTTTGTGTTACATAATCTGTATGATGTGTACGTATTTCGATGGAGGAGAGTTAGCTGAGTGATTTGAAAATCCACATTCTGTCATATAGCTAAAAATTGTAACAAACATGTTTCTTGCAAAATCCCGTCAGGAATTCACATGTATACAGTTTCAAAATAAGTAGTATAGTATGTAAGGCTTGGTCTTTAGTAGCCATGAATATGTTGACTGACGCCTTTCTTGATTGACGCAGCAGATTATACGTTGATCAGGGAGTCAGTTACTCGTCACGTCAACTGAATCAGTTGAACAGGTTGTTTGCTCACATGTAGTTGGGTTACCTGACCGAATAGCGATAGTCTTAACAGTCGTCAACCTTCCGAGACGAAATTTCATAGATTAGAGAAAACTGAGTGCTCTGAGGCTGCTGAGTTCCTGATTGTTATCAGCCAGATGACCCACAATTACTGTCCTGGTCGGCTTTCTCCGAGCTATCTGGATCCATGTATTTCGGTCACTCGCAAAATTTCAAACGCAACGGAAGAACTGCATCAAACAGTCTCCCGCTTAGGCAACGAGTCTTATAATTTCTTCATGGCAACACTTTTCCAAGCGCATTTGCAAAAACACAAATTATCACCGTCCTCCGCACCCACTCCAAAAAAACATTCAGAGTTGAGAAAAGAGTTACCTTCATTTTATCTAATAGACTCCACCAATCTGTTTTGGCGACCGGTGAATTGGTTATACTCAGAGTGTGCAACCTTCGTCTTTGCGCCCATAAAAAATTCGTTCGGCCCTTTACAGCAGCCTTGACCATAAATCATTCCTAGCCACTCCAGCCACATGACCATTTGACCCTGACCGTGTCATGTGACATCAAAGCAACGTTCGGTCTGGGTCTAACCAACTAAAATCAGCCCCTTAAAATGTTATCACCTTCGGGGAATCAGAAAACCACTACACTTGAAGATGAACTTCTAGTATCTATAGTGGTCGTCGATCCAGCTGACGCGTAGTATATGTGTAAAAATGTCCGAATTAAATAAAAAAAATTATTTTAAAAAGGTGTGCATCATTTTGCAACACTAGGACGACTGGGAAATTTCTGCCCCTAGTCACCGAATTTACGTTCTTAATGCAATGGTCGATCATCGTTCATATATTACTGGAGCACAGTATCCGTTCAAGGTAGAATCTGTCATTTTTGCTAGTGTACTCCCTATTCTGTCGCAGAAACTCGAGGTGGTAATGGAAATGGATGGGGAAAAAATGATTACACTTTCAGATTTACCGTAAGAAGATGTGAACTAAATCATAAACATGTTCGTTCGAGATCCACCTAATTTAATATCCTCGAGTTAGTTAGTCATATAAGGTATGAGCAGTTCAGCGGATTTCATCATTCATAGGAGACTTAACTGGGAATAATCCAGCTAACGGTTTATCACCTGAGCTATGATCCCACGCCGGGAGTTTAGAAATTGCTAGTTCAGAATCATTTATCCTCTCCTCTGCCCCAGTCAACTGTGTCATATGGAATTCGCCAAGTGGATCAGCGGACTGATTATCTAAGCGGGATTTTTCTATCCTTCCACGCTAGACTCTGCCAACGCCACCAATGGCATTGAAATTGTCTTTACTAAAAATTAATGTTCCAAACCTGATAATTCAGAAGAGACTAGTTCGGAAAATTGCAGACTCCGGCTTGATTTGAACCTGCAACAAAGATATTCTGTCAAAACTCCGAAACTGCTCTGTCAGCAGTCAGTCTAGTGAATCACATGATGGATTCCATATAACAGTGGGTTCGGTGGGGCACTAAACCCAAATGTGGAATTTTTAAACATCCTTTGTGACGGTGTAGCTCCTTTTTAAGACACTTGAAGCGTCGGATCATGCTCTTTCTGACGCTGCACCGAATCCAGCCGGATTGAATTTTTTCGCAAGCGAGTTTCATCTACATTGACGTTTGTGCAGTTGGAGCATAATCCATGAAACCTGGTCTTCTTAATCTGTTATTCCATTTGTAGCAGTTGATATTAGCAATAGAACAGCAACGTTATGAGGCAGATTTTCGCTGCGTGCTTAGTTGCACGTAGGTGCACAGGAACGCTGGTTCCAGGGTCGTCTAGTCTTCCACACACGGTTAGTTAAGAACCTCGTCTGTTCGTTAAATAATGAATTTATTTCAGCCTGATCTTCATACTGTTCTTAATTACCTTTCAATCACCTCAATGCAGTGTAAACTAATGCCGTTAATATTGCTTATTTTTTGCTTATTCATATACTCAACTTGTAGTGAGCAATCAGAGCATCGTTGAGGAAGTAGGATTCATAGAAACTACCGAAACAAACGATCCTGAGCATTCGGCTTAGACATGGTAATGGCAGAATTGCCGGGTGAGTCACAAGTTTTCAAGAAGTCTACATGAATGATAAACCTTTGAGAAGTTATTAAAGAAGATTTGGTTTTGCTATTTTTGTATACCATGGGAGTAACGTTATACAAACAATAATAATTTTCAGTATCTGTATGCCGGTAATTTGATAGCTAAAGCTTAAACCAGTGGGATATCCCAAACTACAGCATTTTCCTAGTGTCGGAGGAACTACAGACGACCACTGAACCGGTTAAATGCTATCTATTACGGAGGTATATGAAGCTCTAACCAATCTGACCAGAACCAATTGCCTTGTCCTACACATGTTACCTTTCCTTTTCAACCTTCCTAACTACCAGCTATTCCTCGGGTGTCTGCAGGTGTATATATCTACTAACACGATTAATTTTATAATCCTAAGTCTACACTGCAGGTTGCAATGAGAATTTTGCCACTTTTCCAAACATCCACGTTAACCACTGAAGTATGGAATCATTTGCATCACCAAGTTGATCCCGTTTAAGATGAAAATTTATGGACGATGATAAACTATTTAATAACCGCTCGTTCGTAATTTCTTTCAGTGTGATCTTATGAGATGAAGCAGTTTTGCTACGGTTCTTTGTGCGATATACGATCTTCGGAGGCTCCCAAGAATGCTGCCTTTTACAAGGGTTGGTAATCGTTGATCCATGCCTAAACACATTCGTTCATAACACCATGTGTCCTGAATTCGTGGCTCAGTTCTTGGCCTCGGGTACATTCACCTATCTGCTAGTGTAACTAGTAACCAACCAAATACCGTACGTGTAGACGTTGGTAATCTTGTCGTCAAGCCAATTGGTTGGACTAGAATAGTTCAAGCGTTCACGGCAGCCGCAGTCTATGTGCTATTTATCGTAAGGCTGGCGGCAGAGTGATATTTTTTATGCGTCAAAGTATTCTCACTTCATCTTTCAAAACACCAAAAGGTTCTTTGTTGCATTTAATATAATAGCGTACGAGGTCGACCGCTTCTTACATGGATTCATTTATGAATGGCAACTGCTGATGAGTTGATTAATTCTATTCGTTCTGTCAGTAAGAAAGATACTTTCAGATTACCAACAGCACGTCAAGAAATTGATTTAAAAGGTTTTCGATCGCTGTCGGAGCCATCATCTTCAGATCGTGCGTTCAGAAGAAGTCCGTGAAGACACAACCTCCCATAACTTGCAAACTAACAAACTAACGAACTAGTACTGTTAATCAAAACGCAATCTGCAATCTTTATTGGTCAACCTTCTTTTTCATTCTGGTTACCGCTTTCATGTTTGTTGTGTCGTAATTAGCCTGATGGTGTGAAAACGTAAAACAATGCTTGTTCGCTTCACTGTTGTTCTTAAAAATACACACGCATTGATCTGCTGTGGATATGCATTCGGTCTATCAGTTTGAAGTAAAACTTTGTCTCAGTAGTGAACCACCTTCTTCACGTGGCCGTTGGAAAATTTCTTCTGATCGAACTGTAGCAGTGGTTGACCGCTACAGTTGCTAGGTCACCTGGAAACAGAAAATGCCGAAGAAAGTTTTTTTCTGGGCATTGGGCTTATGCTGATGGTTGACCGGGGCAATCATAATGCATTTAGTTATGAATTGATAGTAAATTCCGCGCGCGAACACCACATATCATCTCCTAAAGGCTTCACAGAACAGAATCTCCTAGTTCTGTTCTTCAGTACGAAGTTGTGGAAATATACATTTGACTGCACTAAGTTAGTTACCGATAGACATACTTTTGGGGTAATCACATGTGTACCATACCACTTCTGGCAAGCAGACAATGATAAACAAAGGAGATTTGTATATGGAACTCGTCTGGTGGTCATTGACATTTGCCTATCTCAGAAGACTACCAGAATCAAAATGTCACTTGGATCAGAAGGACTGAGCAGTTGGTGGACGATTTTCAGCCATCGCTTTGTTGTATTATGGAAGGATTTGCACATATCTATGCATGGTTTTAATAAGTAATTTCCCTGTGAACCTCCGACAGACCGTACATCTGCGGAATATTTAAACCCGTTAAGTTAACCGTGTAAATGCTCCTTACTAACTGAGTCGTTTCAGACTTTCGACCATTTCCTTTCAGATAACAATATTCCGCAACTTCTCACAGTCGTTGTTGTTCGATAGTATCTGGTGGGTCTTGGAGGCTTTAGTTACGTTATTCATGAGAAAACGTTGGACACCTCTATATGACTGTGTTAGCATCTCGAAGTCTATGTTGTCTCGCTGTTGTCAGTCATTTGTACACAGAATGTCAATAACGAGACGAAACGTGCATTAGCCGAACTGGCTTCAGTAGCTGGCGTTAACTTATTATGACCACGAAAGACTTCTGTTCATTTCTGAGCATCCACCACAGACTATTCGAAAGTAAACAATCACGAACGTAAACAGTATCCTGCACGATTGACGTGTATCCACAACTGTTGGCAACAATGCATTTCTGTTAGCATGCCCCGCACAGTGTATATACAGGTTTCTAATCGTCGCTTACAGTCCAAGGGCTATTTGGCTTTGAGGAACGCCCCTCGGTCTTTGCGCGTTTGACTCTTACCTTTCTACCCACTGTTGACGTCGTATAGTACACAAAAGGCGATTTGTCTGTTTGATCAGCAGTTGTTCATCTTTCCGGCTTGGACCACAAAACTGAGCCGGGTGGCTATGGCTCAGGTGAATATTTATCAAGTGAAATCTTGGGCAGGTTGGGCTCACACTCTTTTGGATTTAGAAGAAACTGGGTATATCCTCAGAAACCAATCAGATTGCTGTCCGATTTGACTTGTTCCTTCAGCTTATCTTCAGTGAGAGCACAAGTGCTGGACTGTCAAGTCAACATTGCTTATTGCATTAAGGGCATACCATCAGAGTGATCTGTCATCCGGGCGAATAGGATTTCTGTGGAGAAAGCCCGAGAAGTGCTTATTACTTTAAACCAGTGACACATATATGCAAATAAAATTTTACAGAAAACATTGGCAAAAGATAGCAGTTCCAAATATTACACAACTGTACAAAGGTTCCTGCTAAGCGGAATATTGCCTGGCTGTAAAGCCTCGAAATGCTGTCCGAGGTAATTAGTACAGTAAGTCATGACTAAGTTCGGGACGGACTGAAATTGTACCACTAAAGTATTTTTGTGGACCTTTCGATTACAAGTAAAGAGTAGAATAAAATGGGGGACCTAGCAGATATGAAGTTACTGGTTATATTTTTGGTGAATTTTACTATAAACTTATGGCGTAGAGTCGCATACAATAGTCTGTTGTGCCTTTCCATACCAAGAATGAATGCCATACATGAAAACGGACTCCACTTGAAGTTTTCCCTGCCCACATTTTTCGGACCGTCGAGTTTAAACACTGTTTACTAACCTTCAGGTTATTTCTGAATGTCATTTGCACGTGAATATTTCTTCAGTAAAACATGCGTCAGCACGTTGGCCTTCCTTTCTGACCAACTAACTTTACTACAAGAGGAGATTTTGATCATACTCTTTATCGGCAGCACCATGTATTAAAATTGGTCTCTTCCATATACACACGAAGTAGTCCAGGCATGTTTTGTCTCAGCTGTTTTGTCTACTCCAGTCTTTTCTGATCAGCGTCTACCTGATTTGTTTTGTAGAACATTTAATGAACGAAGTAAAAGTGTCTGTCAAGCGAGCGGCTCAGTACTGCTAACCGGAAACTATGTTAACCAATTCGTGTGTTGGTGGTTTCCAGTTGCTGAAACAAACGTTTGCTAAATTCATGGTCCATTAATGGAAGCTCGAAGGAAGTATTTTTTTTGGGGGGGGGACATTTTTGTTAAAGCAAAGAATTTCTTGCCTTTTTCTCTTTCTTGAATATGATCGTCATCTTTGAAAATAAAATGAACAAAAGCAGTTTCTTTTAATAACTCTTTACTAGTCCACATCTTTGTCTTTTATGCTAACGGGTAAAACTGGGACCAAATGTGAGGCAACTTGCAGTTTACAGAGGCGTTATCAGTCACATTTATTGATTCATCTTTGCACGTTCAGAAACTGTCAGCTTAACATGATGTGTCATTCCAGGACTGGTGATAAGTGCCCGTTTGCTTTCGTAAATCTGCGTTCTTGTTTGTCTTTCATTGTGTTTATATAACTTTATAATTCACTTACATGTAAGCATGTGTTCAGTGTATAAGCATCCATAGGAAACTGAAACGTAATCCAAGGAGTGATCGTGAGTCTTGGTTAGCGGAAAAAGTTAGGAAAATGGAAACGGCCTTCGCTTCAGGGAACACTGGTAAGCTGTTTAAGTTGATCCGTGCCACTGGTCTTGGGCGACCGTCTGTCAGTGAAGCTATCAGCGAGACAGATGGCACACTAATCTATAATAAGTCCAGAAGGTTAGAGCGTTGGGCAGAACACTTTGACGGTCAGTTTAGTTCATTTCCTGATTCTGCTGTCTTACCGCCCCTGACTTGTGATGCAACACCCTGGTCGGTAGATTTGGAACCACCCACTGAGACTGAGGTTCGCAACTGTATCTCAGCACTCGATCGTAATAAGGCTGCTTGTCCAGATGATCTCGTGCCGGTGCTTTTTAAAGAAGGTGGAGAGGTTTTAACTCGGCTGTTTCAACTTGTGTGGATGACGGAAACCATACCTCCTTGCTGGGATCACGCAATAATAGTCTCTACATTCAAGAAAAGTATCAAGAGCTCTTGCGAAAACTGTAGGGGAATTAGTTTGGCCCCAGTCATTTCTGAGGTTCTGGCTTCCAGTATACTTCGTCAACTCACTGCAGTTCGGGAAGTAAACATCAGGGAAGAACAGGCGGGGTTTCGCCATGGGCGGGGATGTATAGATCACATTTTTACCCTTCGTCAAACTTTGGAGCAGCGTCATGTTTGTCGCCGGCCAAAAATTGACGTATTTCTCGACCATAAAAGTGCGTTCGATTCGGTGGATCGATCTACACTTTTAGAGTCGCCAAAACGCAGGGGTGTACTGACCGAGTATGTGAACATACTGTAGGCGCTTTTCTCCCATACTTCAGGTTGGGGTTTACGGTGAGCTGTCTGACAGTTTCAGCATCAGGAGTGGCGTACGACAGCCTTGTGCCCCTTCACCATTTTTGTCCAATTTCATCATAGACGAAGTAATGGAGGACTGTTTGCGTCACTCAAAAGATGCCGGTGTGGACCTCCTACCTGGTGGAAGGCTGACTGATCTTGATCATGCTGGCGACAAGGTGTTGCTGTTTCACAACTTCGAGTGGCACAACTAACGCTAAACGCTATTTCGTGTTTTGCTAAGTACTTCGGAATGCACTTTGCAGCCTCGAAATGCAAAGTACTTCTGCAAGATTGCTGTGATTACGTAGGTTTAATGTTAGATAAGATAGCTATGGATGTTGTTGACCGGTTTGTACTCCTGGGAAGCTGTATCAGACGCGGCGGCTGCGAAGGTGTAAGGAAAGAAATAAAAGCACATGTTTCCAAAGTTAGGACGGTATTGGAAAATCTAGTGCTCCTCTGCCAACAGCGAGGTACTTCTCTGAAACTTAAGGGTCGCGTATATCAGGCAACAGTGAGGGCTATATTACTTTACGGCAGCGAAACCTAGCCCATCAGGGTAGAAGACGTGAACCGTCTTCAGTTGTTTTATCACCGACGTCTGCGTTCACTCACTGGTATCGACCGGCATCAGCGAGTAAGCAATGAAGAGGTTAGGAAGCGGGTGGTTGATATCAACTGCAAAACGAGTTCTTTTATTCAGTCACTACATTTGCACAGACTTAGATGGTTAGGTCACGTATTAAGGACGCCAGCTGGTCGTCTGCTACACCAGGCACTGCTTGCCGACGCTGCGCCTGACTGGCGCAAGATGCGAGGTGGACAGATGATGATGTTGCGTAGACAAATGAAATCGTTCACGAAGGGGTTGGTCACTGTAGATCTGATTCGTCTCCTTGGCTGGGGCCCTTGCGACTCACAGAGTCGGTGGCCTGAAACGTTAGGTGAGATGACGGTTAACCGAGCTCACTGGCGTGAATGCTGTCGTTGTTTGTACGAGTTGTCTGTGAAGTGAGTCCAACTGATGACGCGGGGCAGTGAAAGCCGTAAGGAAGCCGTCTTGATGATGACGTCTTACTTTCATTTACAGCTCAGTTGTTTGTTTGCAAGGTGTAGGCGCCTTGATGTTGTATGTTTGAATGTAGACAGCCATTTTTAGTAGTTAGGTCCCTTCCTATCCCGTTCTTTTTTCTTCTTTATTCCTATACAGGGCTTGCTTTTGTTTCTTCTTTGTGGTGCAAATCACTGATATATTGCTGTCTATGATGATAAGCATCTACTGAATTGTATACAATTACATCATCAAAGCCTTGGAGAAGAAACGTTGGTGTGAGCGATAGATGCGGTGGAATATATATTTTCTGAAGTGGGAATTGGTTCACTAGCTATTTTTGGAATAAAAATGTGTTTACTGAATTGTCTGGCTTCAGGGTTAAAACAACTCATGACAACAATCTGAAACCGACGAATCAGCTACTTGAAGCCCCATATCATCTACGATTGGCAGACACCTTATGATAACAGCTTACCAGGTTGACCCACTTAAATAATTCAAAATATTGTTACGTCATCAGAACCCGGAACTACAGCCTTTAGCAAAGCTAACTCACCAGCCGGCGCTATATGCACAAAAGTGGTTGAAACAACCCGTAGGGTTGCCATGGTGATGAGGACATTATGTGATGTGACAGTATACGTGTCCATAACCTGTCTATCTCTATGTGCGTCATATATAACTTGCATGTTTTACGTTTGCGACTGATGAGAGTAAACAAATTGTTAACATACCGCGACCTATGTCTGCGTTCTGTGTTGATAAATTTCAAGCTCTATGTTGAAACACTGGACGAGGGCGGGCTCGCTGGTGTCAAGCTATCTAGCTTTCGTTAGCTGCTTTTTGTGTTTTCAAAACCTTCTTTGTCATGCACTCTGACATCCGAATAGAGTAGGTTACTTCAACATTCCTGATGAGTTGTACTTGCCATAAAACGAATTTCAAATGCTGACGCCTTAGTGTGCATTTAGATGCCCTTACCATTATAATTAATCCCTCTGCAATTCATATGAAATATCCCAGGGAAGAAAATGATTAGTCTAATATGAGTGTACGTTGACTGCACTTAGAATGAAAATAGTGCCATAGTAAAACCATCCTGCGCATCACACTTTTTAGAGTAATGTACATTTCTTTGGGTCCGTTTAAATTTCCTGTGTAGACTGATCGGCATAAACCGTGGTCAAAAGTAAAAACTGAACCTCATGGAAAACAAATGTTGATCCGCACAGTTTGAAACAGTGTGGGTATAATGTTTTATCACATACAACCAACACGAATCAGATATATTTGCCAAGCACACTGCCACCGATTTAAGATTGCTGCAGCTTTAAGCAGGTGTAAGAGTTGACTATTCACGTTCCCGGAGGGAATAAAGCAACCAGTAATTCTTAAAGATGGTGCTGTTTTATTTTTATGCAGCAGTTAAATGGCTGTTGAATAATATTTATCTTCTATTCTGTCGCCATTTCTTGCTCATACCTGAAGGTCATCCACAGTTTTTCCCTCTATAGAAAAAATCACGCGGAATTAGCCATGTTCATTGACAAACATAATGTGTGAAGTTACAGCTTTGATCAGAAAGGAGCGTGCAAGACTGTGCGTTCGCTGATTCTTGGGTGGGTGGTTTGGGATGGCATAAACATTTCCACAGTGTGAACTGGTTCGATCGATAAGCTAGCTAACCATCGTCAGCCGGAAAAATGTGTTGCCAGTTCTTGAGTACACTGCTAACGGTTTATTGTAAGTACAGTTTGCTCGGTCAACAAGGTCAAATGCATCAAGTCAACACTGTCTCGACTCACGAATGCATCGTGTTACAGTCATTCAAGTCATCTCACAGAATTCACTGCTTTGCTTATCATCTTCTGTAACCTGACTTGAATATCGCGGAACAACTTTGAGATCATCTTGCCCGAAGTATTATGAGGACCGTAGACATGAAAACGAGTATACGGCTGAAACTAACGTTTTCGAATGCTTGAGGGCAAATTAAAAAGTACGTCAAGTGACTTATAATTAATCATCCATTCAACAACCGTGACCAACGCAGAAACTGGATGAGAGTGGAAAGACCGCGGTCTATTCGGAGTGACTTCATGTTTGTTATGTTCGTTACGCGCGGTACGCAAAGGAACCATCGGTGCCATAGATCGTGGTGACATGACTATATGGCATTGCGATGTGTGCGGCCGCGAATGCGCTGGCCGCCTTGGATTAGTAGGTCATCAACGTACTCATAGTGCACCGTCGGCGAAGAGACAACGAGTACGCTAGGCTCAGGTAGGTCTTATCAACATATCCTTTCTATTTTTGTCAATGATTACATCGACCAAGACCATGGTCGTTTGACAATTAATCTGCTCCTCTTTTCAGAAACTTGGGTGTCTGTGATCTTCTACCTATTCTTTTCTTAGGCTTTGTTGGTGTATTGGATGATGAATCGTTCGTTTGATCTTTTCGTAGTTCAACTTTGAGTTTTGTTTTTCAACTTTATCCTCTGTGGAATGCACTAGCATGCACTCGTATACTGAAATACTTCTTGTATTACATTTCACACATCTTTCTCCCTGGTATAGATCTTACCATTGCAGTCTCTCTCACTGTTTATTTTCTGAGAGATAAGGATTTTCTTTCCATGCTAGTCATTCAGTTGGCTAACCAGCATTGGCCAGCTGGACACAAAGGCCTCACTCACACACCTACTGGTCTTATTCCTTCGGGTTTACACCGGATACGTGGTGTGTGAGTGGTACCGCAAGTGGTGCAGCACAAGCCACTTGGGGTGATGGCTTAAATCGCTGGCGTCCTTTGGCTTCGGTCACTGTGATAGGCTAATCCGTCTCGGATGCCGCCAACCTATGTTGGTTACTGGTTATCCAATAACATTTGTTGTTGGAATTACTGTTTTCAAAGTGATCATATTGGCTTATGTGAAAATTGATTAATAGTCGAATTACCGATCCACCAAAGTTACCTGAACGATAGATGCGGAAAAGCGAGTGAACTTGTGGTAACGCAAAGTGAGTAGGGGCCAACAGCAACGTACTCCTAAGGTCTTATCTCTGTGTACCACCAGTGTTAAGCTAGCATCTGCACATCTTCGTTCTACAGTATACTCATGGCTAATGGTTCCACTTGAAACAGAGGGGAATCCGTAAATTCTTAGCCTAACTTTGTAGTTACTTACAAATAATCTTGTATCAAACTTCAAATATAATTTTACTTCTATTCTGTTTGCTGAAACTGCAGACCACTGTTTGTGCTCACTCATACACTACCTAACACAAGGTGGCGCTGTATGTTGAATACGCAAACAAATTCAAATTGCACTGCACTCACACTTGTTGGCAGCCATCACACTCACATAAGCCTTTCGGCTGGATCACTTCGAAAGAAAACATGAGACTATAGTTTTTCTCCTATTAGAGCTTATTGATAGTGCACAACGACGCCCAAATCGAAATATGCACTACGGCTTTCTTGCTTTTGAGACTAGCATGGTAACCGTAACACCAGTAGCATTACACTAGCCATGACCGAATGATCATTGTCCGACTGATGAGCTATAATGAAAGCGGAACTCGATTTTAGCGCTTTTATTCGAAGTGGGATACCCGAATGCCTTATCTGAATGGGAAGTCTGCAGTCAAGTGTGGATGACATTCAGTTGGAAATCGTTCAAGTTCGCGAACCTCCGATGAATATATAAACGCTGACAAACAACAACCTTACAATCAAAGCCTCTTATTCTGTAACGGGTTGGCTTCTTATTTCGACTGTTGTCATCTGTTGGCTGCCATAGTGATTGTGCTAACGCCCTCCAATTTTCACATTCTTCACATGATTCCGACTTGAGACGAACGTTTTTTAACTCATAAAACAATGAGTACATGCCTCACTTTGGATAGGCTAGCAATGTTACATTTTTTGATAGAATCCAATCATGTAGCTGATCACACAATTGTCCAGGAGGTGTGATATCCGGTAACTGAAGAGCCAAGCGGACATGTGAACACATTTTATAATCAGCAAGTCTCAAACAGACCTGTGTCCCAACGTAACCTTTTTGTAAGATTCAGTAATTGCAACCCCCTAAAACAGAAGGTTTTGAAATACACTCACAGATATCTCCTCACTCAATATCCTCTTGTTGTTTACCAATCCGACTCTTCTGTTCATCCAGATGGTACCACATACAAAGATAGTTTCATCGTTTACTTCAACAATACTTTAGACCAGTTGTGACTGATCTAGACCAACGTCACTCTCAGATATCACTTTGTGTGTGGAGTTCAAGCCGGGATATATCAGTTTCAATCGGTCTGACATACATGCCATCAAATAGCCAATTATTGTTTTGGCTTTCTGTTGGCACTGAAAGACGATAAGCGTGCCCGATGTATAGTAAGATCCTAGGAAGTCTTGTAAAAGCTGTCTCAATCTACCTCGTAAAAGCTTACATCACCACCGGTGTCCTGCGTGTCTTCGCCAGCGATAACGAATTTTAGCATTTGTAGACGTCTACTAGAAGACCCAAACCTATTCTAACCAAAGAGCTGGTGTTTTGTCGTGTTGTCACGCCCAGTGTCGATGATGGTGAGTAATCAAATGAGCCAGAGATTAACTTTCCAGAGTAAGTGTCCCATTGATAGATTGTTGGATAGTGGGTTGCTATTCCGATTCCACTGATCCCATTCTGACCAACAGGCTACGTTTACTGTCCTGTAGTTGATAAGACATGCTCGATTTAATAATTAGAGTATCCTGTAATTTATAACATTTTGCCAATATTATCATTAAACCACACAATTTACAATTCAGCAAAGCGACGATGCAAACACTAAATACTTTGCAATCCACGTGATGTGCCAATCGAGTCAGCGATTTGATAAAAATCAATAACCCGGCCGCAAACATCAATGTGCGCTTAGTTCGAATACTTTCAACAGCAAAGAAGCCCATACTGCCGGCGTGTAGCATTCCAGCGTTTGTTAGATTTTTGGTATATCCGCGATCACGAATATGTGTGAACCAGCTGATTTAAATGTGAGTTCTAATCCATCATTACTATTCTAAAATTGAACGTATCATGAAACCGATTATTTTAACCCAGGTGCCACTTAACACTTGTTTTTTAGTTTACAGTAGATGACATTTTTTTCACGTAATTCTGTAAAACTGAAATGAAACGACTTTCAGCGAGTTGTCCCATTTTACTAAAGTTAAAATTGGATTCGAGTCCGCTATTCCTTGTTAACTGGTTGTCGGTCATATGCGGTAACATTCAAAGCGTCATGACTAAACAAAATCATAACACAATATAGTAGAATTGTTGATGGCAAGGCAAAGATCGTCTGGGTTCAACAAAGCCGATTCACAATGTTCAGTTTTACTTTGCCCGATCTGCAGTTTTCACTGTAACGCATGAGCATACGGAAGCCATTACACAGGAAGTATGTTGGCCCTCACAGTTTGTCTTTACTGAAACTCTTAAGTTGAAGTAGAGGCAAAGAAATTTAGTGAGCATGTCTGTTTACAGACAAAAAAACTTAAACATATCATCTAAGTTAAGTTACGGTGATGTATTTTGAATTTGTTCTGCAAAATGTTTCCAAATTTAGCAGTGTCTTAAATAAGAACAAGGTTGAAAAAAATTAATATTACGGTACTCAATCGCAAGCCGGTAAAAATGGATGGATAAATGAAAAAAATGAAATTTTTCATATCTAGAAATGAAAAGAAACCTAGATTGCGATATACAACTACGAGAAAAAGAAAACATTTTGGTTATATTAAGTTGCACTCCAAGTGTTCATTTCGTTCAGCGTAAATGTACTAATGACGGTGAAAGATTAAATCACATTTAACTCCTGATGAATCGACAATTGTAGTCAACTGCCTGCACTGTATTGTGGATGTCGATAAACAATCTGGAGATTACCAAGTGAGATTTCATTCCTCAAATTCACATAAGTTCACTCATTGGACCCCCACAGAAAAAGTGTCCTCAGTTTGTCCCAACAAGAGTGAGACTTGTTTTAAATCAAGTGTTACAAGAAAGAAACAGAAACAGTCATTAGTCAATTGATGACTGGCAAAACCCGATCAATTGCACGACTGCAGCTGAACGTGGTTCATTTGACTAACCACAACTTCACCAGAATCAGCACGAACCCATCGAATTCGGTATGTTAGCTGTTAAAAACCGAAGGCTGTTCGTAAACTGACGTGTGGATGACAAAATACCGAATCATAATTTCGCCATCAAGAAAACACTGTCACACTACAAAGTCCCCATATAAATCGATCAGGAAAAGGTTGATTCTTCCAGTTCTATGGCCAGTACTTTGTACTAAGCTACCGGTTTATTTGTTACCTATAAAATTCTGCTTATCAGACCAGACATGACTTCAAACCATCAGCGCAACAGTGAAAAACGCACTCGCTGGCTCAACTGTGCTGCCAGTAAGGCTAAATGTTTTGAGGTGTTAGTGTACTGACCAACTATCAAAGCTTAACACAATTTAGGTCACACTTCATTTCATGGCGAATTCCTGTTAGATTTGTTTATCATACTGGTTTCCGTCATGCAAGATACATCGTACATGATACCCAGAAGAGTAAATCGGTGATACATTTGTGTTAAACTCAACTAACAGAAGGACGTACACAGTTAATCCGACCCAAAATCGATCACAGTTGGCGATGAATATTTCCTCGTTTCTCCAACTTACCACGGTATGCTGTGACCGAAACTGCTTAAGAAAAGTTGAGTTTTAACGTTATAGCTTTTACAGCCTCGAGTACTATCACATGTAGTAAGGTCACAGCAGATGTAATGGTATATTTAAACTGTATATTTGTAAGATGTCATTTAGTAGATATCTCACTATTAATCCAGCCCGATAAATATCTACCGGACATTGTTTAAAACAGATTGTGGTTTTTCCGTCATACAGAATTTTCAGTTGGTCGCCTAAAAGATAGGTTATACACAAGTTATGAAATTGGTAGAGCACATCAGGGGGAATCTCAAGTCAGACACTACCTGTCGAGAAGAGCTGACTGGAAAATCTGCATAAATAGGGTAGGTGTGATTGATTGTGCTGCGTTTCACTTCCGGGAGTCGAGATCCCTTACTACTTAAAAGTAACAAAAGCATCGTACATTGAGTTTGATGCTTCCGGTTATTTCAACTCCGGGGAGAAAGTTCTAGTCGGTAGGCAGTCGATTGGAATTGGCAGGGTAGTTTATTTGTCACTTCACTGGGTACTGCCCGCATTACTCTGAAGGGAATGTAACTAAGTGTTTGCATACGATGATCTAGTTGTGCCGAATGTGAGATCAGTGGCACAGTGGTGAATTTAATTGCCTCAGACGAGTGTGAACGGAGTTCCTGCCATCATCAGACCAGAATATGCACCACTGATGGGTTCTAACAAGATTCAGTGCTTCGTTCCCAAAAGAGCTGGCTAGAAGGTCCATATGAATGAGAAGGTTGCGACCAACATCAACTGGTATGCAAGTTAAATCTGTCGGAATATCCACTACCACTTGGCAGGTATCCATGAGGACCAAAAAACCTGTGGCCATGAAGCAGGTATTTTTACGGGACACTGCTATCTTTTTTCCATGAGCAAGCAAACTAGTCACCAAGTTAACAAGATGTCAGCGTTCAACACTTTTTCTGATAGGGGAGAATCCAAGCAACAGTGGCATCTGCCAAATTTTCTGTCTTGTTTCAACATGGTCTAATGTGTATCCGTTGTTTCTCTTACATATGGATACCCCTTCTTCTAGGATGAAGCTAAATCCCCTTGAGTTCATTATGGTGCTTACAACCAAGGGCATAATCAAGCTTTTTTCTGCAAACTTATTCTACTGTAGGCAATCCTACTGCAAACCAGTTAATGTAGCGTCGAAAAAAATTTTATTTTCCAAGAGTAAAAGACCCACCTTTGATTGTCCTAGGGTGGGGAAAGTTTTCGGCTAGCGCAAATGTTGAAATATTTCAGAAGAAGCCTCTCAGCATTTTGACCATTGAAAATTAAACCACTGATAAAATAACACTGTCGGCTGTTACATCGTCTTAGTGAATTGTTAGTCAGTAAATAGATGTAACAAAACCTTTTGGTATCGACCAAAAGGATACGTGATTGATTTTACAAAATCGATACGGGATATCAAACACAGGAGTACTTACTCTGTGTTTGAGCATGCTAATATTATAAAGTTCGCGACAGCAACTTCTTCGTGCTATCTATCCCAAGATTTAACTGGTCGCTAAAGTTTGAACCTGCCTGTTCTGTATATCACACAATTTTTGGGTTATTCGAAAGTGTTTGCACCACTTTGTCTTATCGATTTGAGTTGTTTCTTTTTGTTTTCATCCCCAAGAACTGGCGGGAGGTTTTGGTGTTAATTTTTTATCCTCGTGCAAGAGCAATGGCCTATCGCAATGCGGCTATAAGAGAGAAAGCAGTGATTCGCAACTACAAAGGCATGAACATTGGTTACACAGAACAAGTAAAGTTTTCTACGATGTACTATCAAATTATAATTTACGGTAACGTCAACCATGCATTGAACTATTAACAGAGATCATCGTGTAAACCATCATATTTTTCAGGGTGCTTGCGTTCTAAACTTTCTATTTTCGACGCAAACAGACTTCACGTTATTTAAGTGTTTGGGCTGAAGCTGTTTTCAAAAAATAGAAGGTGTAATTGACCGACGGAAATAAGAAGTAAAATTTTTACTTTCTCTTATTTGAACGAAAAACTTGGACACCTTTCTGGACATACGTTTTTCAGACACCGTTTCCTACATTGAAATCGGCAGTTTAGGACAAGGTGTCTGTTTGTTTTCCTCCTGAACTTCACATAAACACAGAATACCGCGGTAGCGTATTTCTTATGTTTACTCTTAACACAGTCGTTCGACACACTTTGTTTCATAGGCACGTGATGAATCGAGGAGAGTGAACCTTACTAAGAGGTGTGCTTCAGTTACCGAGATAGTACCTGAACGAAGGTTACTGAAAGTGCCTTTGTGTTATCCAGATTTATCCGGTTCATTTCCGTGTGATACGGTGCACTGCCTGGTTCTTTCTATTCCGCTTGGAGGCAAATTTTTCATTGCTAGAACAATTGCACAAATGATGTTTATTCAATATGAAGCGGTGATTATCATACTGTCCGTTCAGATCGCAATGCCTTATGTGCCGAAGCCTCATACACAAAAAGTGACAAAGCATTTCAAACAGTTTCGCCTTTCTCCTTTCTAATCTCCCTAGGTTACATCCCACAGAACAGTTGCTGTTGAACTCATGTTAATTGATCAAAATTTTGTTAAGTAGGGTTGAGACTGATATTACTGATGTAGGACACTAATGTCTGTATCGTTTATGACTCCAAGCTGTAAGACGGATAAGGATTTATTATCGTTGCGGTCGATACCCTCGCAATCTCTGTGTGAATGTTGAGAGAACCAGTAAACAGGTTTTTCACAGGGAAACCATAATCTTCTGTCTGTGTCGATTTTGACGAAGAAAGTTTGAAAAAGCTTGATGAAAAGCTGGGATGTCAAGTTAGGATCCTGTTACAATAACTGGTTGGTACTGGCAAAATATTTGTCCTGCTTAATACGTCAATAATTATGATGTTATCTACACAAAACTTGATGTAAATGTACACTAGTTAGATATACCTTCTTGATCAGTGTTAAAAGTTCTCTAAACCAGTCATGTTTTGAATATTAACTGACAATTTCCACCACTTCCGCTCAAATACAAAAGACAAAACTTGTAGGGACTGCAAATGTACAAGCACTTATCGAGTGTTTTAGGGTTTCTGTCTAAATGGGCACAGTGTAGTGTGTGACAAAATACATTGACAAAACACTTCACATTATGAATCGTAATTCTCAAATAATTCATCACAACTGATTTTTTCTTTCATTTTCAACTCATTTTGCAGACTAGACTGTTTGTAACACATCTTTCACAACGATATTACGGGTAACGATATACACACTATTCTCACTTGAATTACTGAGAGAACCGCATGCAGGGACATAGGGAACTGATCCCTTGTTAACGGAGCAGTTCACTTTGTGCGTTTATTTAGTGTACCAAATCGTTCGAATTCGGTTGGAAAGGGAAGTTTTTCTCACTGAGGATAAACAATTTTAGAAAGCAGTGTCTTCTTTGATAGTAAGCATTGACGGCGTGTGGAAGATGGTATTATGTGGCGACTGTCAAACAAGTTCATTCGTTCAATCTCTACGTTTAGTATTTGCTTCACACGTAGACCACATAAAATAGCAAACATGCCAAGTTTACGCAAGCTATGTATTGACAATGCCAGCTAGTCGTCTGTCACACTGAACATTGTTTGTTCACGCTGCGACCGACTGGCGGAAGATTCAAGGTGAACAGTTTATGATCTGGTCTGCAAAAATGAAGTTTTTTCACGATGGGGTTGGGCATTGCTGATGGACTTGGTTTCCAAGGCTAAAGACCTCGCGACTCAAAGTGTGGGGAGCTGGAAACGTTGGGTGAGATGGCGGCTAACCGAGCTCATTGGCGTGAATGTTGTTGTTTGTCCGAGTTGTCTGTAAAGTGAGTTCACTTGATGACGTGGGGCAGTAAATGCCGTAAGGAAGCTGTCTTGCTGATGACGCCTCACTCTTACTCATGTTTCAGTCGTTTGTTCGCAGGGTGTAGACACCATGACGTCCAATATGTGAATATAGGTTTAGCCAATTTTAATAATCAGGTTCCCTCTCTTCCTCCCTGTTTTATTATTCCTGGTCAATAATTGCTTTGTTCTTCATAGTTTAATGATAGTTAAGGCTTGGCGAGATTTGCTGATGTTTTTTTTTATGGTGGCTGCATTCCTTTTAAGGTTCATAATAGGGGGATTGTTGTTAAACTTATGTTGTTACTACATGTTGGCAACGTGAAACATAAATGATGACCCAAAATATTATCACTAGATTTCTGCTGGTTTATCAAAACACTCCGTGGTTCACAGAATCATATTTCGCAGACTTACGTTCTGCTATCAACAGCCAAAGAAATAATCGTAAAAGAGAGACGTCTCTGTTAACACATCGCGCTATTTCCTTTAGGTAGTAAAGAATAGAATATATTTTGCAAAAACACGTGGTTATTTGACTGTGCTCTCCAAATTTATCATCATATTTTGTGGGATATCACATAAGTACAAGATTATTACTAATATAAACTTTTGGAAAACTGTTCCAATTAATTCATTCTAGGGTTACGACAATCTCATTTTCAGATACAACACTTCGAGGGCGATTGGGATGATCGCGTATGTGTGGGCATTTTGAAGTTTGCCAATACCCGACTGACCAAGTTATGGTTGGAAAGTGATCACCCATTTCGTCAACAAGATTTCCTCGATCAAGTGGAAATTCTGATTGTGCCACTTCAGAAAAATGATATGAGCCAAAAAGGTAGGTAGACAGGCAGAAGCGAATGGAATGTGTGCAACGTAGTTTAACTTCATGCTATAACAAATGGGTACACACCGAAAAATGATGACTATAGACCGATTGTCAAACGAAAAATTCTCAGCCATATGTTGAATCAACTAGTTTGGGGAATAGTGTAAGCTTATCTCAGCAGCTCTTATCATTTTGTGTTTTGTTGCCTTCACATTTATAAACAAAAAGATTGGTTTGAAACATGTACTCATCTACAGGTATACGTGGCTTATCAATGAAGTTGTAGGTCTGCTGAGTTAAGATGACCTTCAGAGAACATTGGGAGTTCATTCGGGTTACACTGCTTCTGTATACACATAATTATTGATTAGCATAAATGTACGGCCTACAGCAGGCTAATAACCGCTACCAGTGAGCTCCTTACAGAGTAAAGAGCACACAGCTAACTTAAGGAGTGGAAAAATAAACCACTCGGAATGTAGCAAATCAATCTGAAAAGAAAAATTATCGTAGCTATTGACATATGTGGCAGAGAAGACCAACAACCAGTCGGAAGAGACCTGGTTGTGAAAATTCTGGAATCTGGCTGAATTCAAACCAGTGAGAGAAACAGCATGTTCAGACATTGCTGAGCTCTACCAGCTGAGCTACTGCTTGAGAATAATACAAGTTCATTGCTCAACAGTAGCTTCGATAAATGCCAGCGCGAACTCGACGAGAAGTTATGCTTACGCCGTCCATCCACCAGACCATTTGGTGAGTTTCCAATGATACAACCAGAGATCTGAGCAACTGAGTCTGACAGTGTGTCAGTTCAGATTAATATGACAAAACCAGAGCAGTAGTTGGCCAACAAACCAACAGCTCACTAGATGGTTAGTAGTAAAGTGTAGCCTTATTCTACGCGATTGACCAATGATCCATCAACCTCAGACGAGAGCGAGGAAGACGCTGCACCGTATGACTATCGAATTTTTAATGCCATACGTTGGAAATGGTTTGGTAAATGCAGCCGGTAAACCAACTGGATGACCATTGCAGACAAACCAATCACTCAGATGGTGACTAATTTTTAAAATTTCAATACATACTTTATCCACCTGCCAAAATATTTTTCTTTAGATTCAAAACTGCTATTCACATAAACGGTTTCTGTTAGTCATAACCTATAACCACTAGAAAGTTTGTTCGACATATGATTTGCAAACGCTACCAGTAGAAATCTGTTAACGAGTCCAGAAAATGGACTTGACTGTGATGGACAACTGCTTACAGTTGTCCATCACACGTCGGGGAAACATAACCTTCTTATCTCCATCAGATAGTGTGTTATTTCTTACCAAAACGTGAATTTAAAAACGATCTTATTTGCACTTTATACACATGTTTACCAGTAGCTGAGATGGTCTTGATAGGTTTATTGTGTACTTCAAACGTTGGGTGAGAAAGCGAGTTCTAAAACATTAAATCACAGGACTCGATATGGATGGATTATGATCCCCAAGACATTACGTTTGGATGGGGTGTGTATACGCATGCTGTCGTCGAAACAGTTCAAATGAGGCAATGAACATATGCCAGCCCAAACTGTACGACGGTATGCTAGAAAAATACTCGATTCCATAGGAGAGGACAAGTTGCCCGTATTTCTGAAAATCCTGTCATATCCGTTCCAGAGTTACCTCATCCCAGACTGAATTCTCTTCGAATTTCTGTTTATAATAAATGTTCACTCCTGGACAGGTCAAATGACGCATTTGAAGTACACTAAGTCCATCATGTGACAGGCGATCAAGGTTGTCCAGCTGACAGAGGAAGACTGGTTTTATAATGATCTTCATTCCTGATCATTATTCACAAGCGAAAGTGGTTGAGTGTTCACATATGATAATTCGGTCGTGCCTAATGTGAGGTCAATGGCGCAGTGGTAAACACGGTTGCCTCATCATGAACTGAGTGTCCGTGGTTCAAGTCCCGGCAGTGGCGATGATATGCACTACTGACGAGCTCTAATGAGAGCGAAACTCGAGACTAGTGCTTCTTTTCGAAATGGGCCGACTGGAAAGTCTATGGGAATGCGACAGCTGCGATCAATTGTGGGTGATGTTCAATCTATATGATCTTCATTCCCTGTCATTGTGACATGCAAAATTCCTGACTTTTTCCAGTATAAACTTTCGGGTAATTTGGGCACCGCAATCATCGTACACACTACCGAGTACCATCTGAACTCAGGGTGTTTTCGAAGTGTACAAACAACTGTGTACTGTTTTGAGGGGTTTTCTTACATCTTGGTTTATCTAACACTTCGCAAACCACACGTGTAGCGTTTCGTTTATATTAGAATAAATCAGCTTAAGTGCTTTTTTTGCGAAACGGCGCATTTTCTAAGTTATTATTTCACAACTAATTTGTTCGATATACATACTACATGTATGTAATGTTGATGGCAGTGTCGGTCATGTGAAGTGTCGTTGCAATAACACTCGATGAAGGTGGGCTGATTCGAAAATTAATATGCAAGTGAAAAAATACTGGGATTTCTGAGCACATTTATACTAATCGTTCGAATAAAGAAGACAGTAGGCTGATATTGTACGATTTATGTCCGTACAAATGTCGCTGCGTCTTTACGAGTGCATACTACAGACCATTTGTATATCAATGAGAACACGAACAAGATACCAGAGAAAGTCAATAGTCAGTGTGCACAATCATTGTCACGACCAAGGTGGCGACAACCCCACGAACAGTTATTTTCGAACACACAACATGGGTTAGAACATTCAAATGGCCACCACTTTAGCATAGCGCAATGTTCGGTTGTGTGACGTTAGGTCAGTAATGCGACATGTCGTTGTAGGATCACATTGGTGTTACGTCATTGGTATATGACACGCAATTGGATGATGCAAGCTCCTTGTTTCTATGTTCGGCTGTGACGTCATGTGTTTACGTGACCTGTTTCTTGACCCATTTCGGGATATGCTCCATGACCCCGGTTGGCAACTGGCGCTCAGTCCTGCCTATGTACGATGCTCCGCATCCACATCGATATTTCTGGTTAACGTTGGATTTGGCTGACTCGGGTACCGGTTGTTTCACACAGGGCGTTGGAATCCGAAATGTCCTGAGCAGGATCACTAGGACAGCTGCATTGTATGTTTTCGTGATAGAACTAACCAGACGACGGTGAATATGTTAGTGTTACGCGTGTCTCTCACGAGACATGCGTTCATCAGTGTCCAGCGGTTCACGCTTGCTCGGGTTTCAAGTGGATGTGGAATGATTGGCCACGGGAGGTGGCTGTCGGAGGGATTCGTGAACACCTACTGAAATGGTTTCGTAACGGTTCGAGAAAGCCTATTTCCAGTGCGATTGGCTTCTACTAACTTGAAGTTGGCCATCAAATCCGGATGAAGCTTTCCGAGTCATCTGCAAGGATCGTCAATCCTGCTCCAGATCTATCAGAGTGTGATTGTTATCAACGGCCGACGGCTATCAGATTACACAACCCCCGCCTATATGCCCAAAAACAATTCGTACTAACCCTCCAGCTCCTCTGGCCAGTCATTCCACGCCCACTTGGGACCCGAGCAAGAATGAACAGCCCGACACCGATGAACGCATGTATCATGACAGGCACACGTGACGATGAGCAAGTTGGCATACATCATCACCCGTATACGAAAGACGAAGAAATACTGGCTTTTTCGACACTGTGTCGGATCGGATTCCTGTTAATGAAATCTGTAAGTTTTGCAATAAACGGTTTAGAATGACTGTTTAGTTGTAGGGTGTTCTCGAATGTGGCCATCTCCTCTTGAACAGTATCTTCAGTACAAATACGTCTGACCCGATCAAACAAATTGCGCACCAAACTTTGTTTGTAGAATCGGGAAACAAAGCTTTCAGTAAACAGGTACTGGCCTGTCCAGTTGCTTTTACGATGGATGCTTAGTTGAAACGAGCCATCTGCATTTCTCCTGATTTATATATCCGAAAATGGTAGACTGTTTTGATTATCGCCTTCCATACTGAAATACATGTCTGGGTACAAAGAATTCTTCTGATCAAATAAGCCCCGTACATGTAGTTGATTGTCCGTGATGAGAAAAATACCAACGACGTATCGCTTGCATAACTGCACTGAAGATAACTGTCTTGTCACTTGTTGCCCAAGTTTTGCTACAAAAATTTCTGTCAGAATAGAGCCGAACGGGTTACCGATAGCTACCCACCAATCTGTCTGTAAGGTGGGTTTTGGAAAACGAAGTTGACAGTTTTGGTACAGAGTAGGAGTAGTTATTCTAATTCACCTCCGGGTACTCCAACTTCCAGATGGTGCGTCCTCAAATCGTTTGGTTAAGCATGTTACCCGGTAGAGTACCTTTTTCCGGATACAGTGTTCACGTGAACGTAGCTGTAAGGGACCTGTGGATTAATGTGAAAAGTGGAAGAAACCTCGATCGATACTAAAGAGCGGGTGACCGTAGGCAAAAGTGCGGTTAGTCGAAAGCGGAGCGGGTAAACTTCTTTGTAGTCCACACACGCATGACAGTGCAAACCACTCTATTCATTAGCTGACCAACAATGCATGTTAAATCCAGTTGCTGTATCATTCGGTTGCATCTGGTTAGTTAATTGTCTAGTCTATCTATTATTATCATGAAAACAAAATGACCGTTCGATTCATCAAAATGATCTTTCATAATATGCAGTGTAAAGTGTAATGCTAGCTCAAGGGGACTGAGCTACCCAATGAATAAACGGTAGGGAGGGGGTGATCGGGAGCAAGACCATGCAAGAAATTTTCCCACCGATTAGTTTACATCTTCCGCACGGTGAGAGTTTTCCAATTTAAGGCACTTTTTTATGTTAAACCACGGCACTCCATAAAATCAAAAGCGACGGTTAGAAATTCGAAGTCAAAACAGTTTCAGGTTATGCCAAATGTACATAGTCGTCAAACGCGTCCATGTACGTAGACAGTCGGGTTTGCGTTGGCGTCAGACAGCAAAAATGGGTGTGCAATACGAGAGTGAGGATAATGGATTTTTATGTTAGTGACCAGAAAATTGCTCTCTATGGCGCTGTGACAGTTCGTATAATTAGATGAGCAAATCAAACATCATTCTGTTAGTCAGTGGCCTACCTGCCCCTGCACTCTACGGAAAATTTTGGACCGTGTTATAAGACGGTCGATTGTTAACCACTCTGGGTTCTTTGATAGTCAATGTGTCATATATATTTGGTATGACAGTGACGACAAAGATATAGAGGAATACCACGTTTGCTCATTCATCGTCTGTCCGATAAACTTATACAAAAATCTGACTGGTTCTGACTCGGCAGTCATTGGGACTCATTATAGAGAAATTAGTTTAATGGTCCATCAGTTGGCAATAACTTGATTGGTCCTTGAAGTTTCACTCTTCCGTTGGCTGAAAGGTGCAACTGGGTCATTAATCCAAGAGATGAAAGGCTATGGTTGTAGTCAAAATATTATGCAAGTTAGTTTGTTTCTAAAATTCCCGTTGGCGTTTCAAAGGTTATCTGATTAGCCATAAACCACGAGAATGCTGTCGTAATTCGTTTGCGTTGTCGTTCAGATAATATCAGTCAATCGATACAAAGTTTCATGGGTTTGTGCATTTCTACATCGTGTTGTTCGGGATGCACACTCTTTATTGCTTGCAACTAAGGTTTTGTCTATCTGTTAGATGAACGTATCTGATGGTTGAGTATACTAATTCAAACAAGGTTTTCTAAAATTATTCCTACATCTTTTCCCTTTTACTTCTGGCTGCATGAACGTTTGGCAACAGTGTCAGCTTTTCTTATATTTTTTTAGCGGTTGTTCGACTCGGAGCGAAAATTTTTGTTAGATCCTAGACCTTGCCTCCTGGTGATCGTGTTCCATAATTTTACCATGATATAGCGAGTATGTCACCTTTAAATTGGAAGTACACATTCATTTCACTCTCCCGCGGTATTCTTAACGTTAAACAGTGGACGTTTTGGAATCCACGATGATAGGTAAGGAGCCTGCGTCTATCAATGATAGACCCTTAACTATTTACTAAGAGCTAAACTGTGTCATATGTTCCGAAACTGTTAATGGGCTTGCGATGTTTTGTATTCTGCCCGTATCACTGTTGTGACTGGATGTATGGCATACCAACGTGTAAACGGAACGGAATAACGGTCACTAAAACGGCGGATAGTAGCATGACGGATAACGTTAATAAACAACGAAGTAAGCAGTATACGCGGTCAGTTAGTCTTTTCCCATCCAACTCATCCATCTGAGGTTAAATGAACGCAGGGAAAAGACTGACCTTCGAACAGAGCTTCTTTATGTTACAACCCGAAAACAACATAGTCAAAAACCCATTCGTATTTATAGAGTTTGGGACTAGCAACAAGCAAGGTCAAAGGGAATGAACCAGACAAAAGTCTAGACAGTACACTCTAGGCGTGTAGTCAGGATCACCAGGGCTTAGGTCGTTCGTGAAGACCTCAGCAGTGCACGATCATGGCGAAGATGAAGGTCACTTACAAGTAAACTTTGTTAGTCTTCTGTTCACACAATATTTTTGGGAAACTGACGACTTCTCCGACAGTAACCCATACAATAAAGTAATTGATGAAATACTCTCAGTGGCACGCAGCAACTCACTTGTGTGTTACAACAATGTGCAAATCCAAAAAAATTTTAATTTGTCAAGCAGATGCGAAACTTCTTCATGAAGGACACGATGTGGGTGTAATACCTGCAATATACTGCAACGATAATCGCACTGCAACTTAAGTCCGTACTGACTGACGGCTTGCCCCGTGTGTAAGTTACAGCCATCGTCGTTACTGTATTCAAGAAGCAATTTTATCGGTTGTTCGTAACATAGAAACTTCCTCCATGGGGTTTACATGATGATGAATGATGCATACTAGGCTCGAAAATTACGACGATTCTGTTGCTTGCTTGTGTGTATGTGTCTATCGTAATTCGGTTCATTCATAGACACAGCCCAGGCGTAACATTGTCGCGTTTTCCTACAGACATGACATAAGCGATAAGCATTTGTTTAAAGTCTGTGCTACTCTCTTCTCCTGCATGAATGGTAGACTTTATGGTCAATAAAGAATGATCCGATTGTTAATCCATCAAGAACAGCCTCCGTCATATTATTTATTCGCGCCAATGTGATTCCTGGATCACTATCTATTACTGAACATAATGAACCAACAAATTAATTGCTGATGAGTAGTCGGGTACTTGGTTAATTTCAACTTGAACATCACCCACAATTGATCGCAGCTGTCGCATCCCCATAGACTTTCCAGTCGGCCCCTTTCGAAAAGAACAGCGTGTCCGTGGTTCAAGTCCCGGCAGTGGCAATGATATAAACTACTTACGAACTATAATGAGAGCGAAACTCGAGTTTAGTGCTTCTTTTCGAAAGGGGCCGACTGGAAAGTCTATGGGGATGCGACAGCTGCGATCAATTGTGGGTGATTTCCAACTTGAACTCAACAAACTAATCTTTGACTTTTCTCAAAGTAACCCTAGGTAGCTTCATGCAATAATTCAACAAGTGATGAATCATAAACTGTAAATCGTCGTCATCCAGTACACACTATCTACCTTGATTAATTTTTGAGCAACGGTATACGATAATGGCAAACGGGAGCTCTTAGTAGACAGGCAATGGTAAAAACGACTTGCTTACCAATGTCCTGTTAATGTTAACAATGCGCAGTTAGCTTATTCAAACAACACGACTTATTAACAGACCAGTGTTTTAGTATAATTTCAATCAGAGTGGGC
The DNA here is from genome assembly GCA_013368495.1 of Paragonimus heterotremus. Lineage (NCBI taxonomy): Eukaryota > Metazoa > Platyhelminthes > Trematoda > Plagiorchiida > Troglotrematidae > Paragonimus > Paragonimus heterotremus. The sequence continues at coordinate 153,291 of LUCH01000531.1, forward strand.
AGAATAATCATAGCTGAAAGCCTAAACACCAAATAACGCACCGTAAACTCAACGTTTTCTCTCTAACCGTTCAGTATATGTTCCGCTCATCAAGTCATCATCTTACTTGGCTTTGCTTCATACTAATAAATATCAGCAATCCGTTCATTCCGGATTCCGTCGGAAACTGATCGACCCGTAACGAAGGCGAGTGGGTATCGCACTGTATGCTAAGTTCATATTATTTTGCCGTCGCATTGATAACCAAGGGTGTTGTGTTTCGGTTACGTCATCTGGATTTGTGTTCGAAAACAATTCACAAAAAAGTTGGGGCTGCCATGGTCATTCACTTTCATTCGGTCTATGGAATATGTTACCTTTTGCTGACTAACCCTCCTCTGACTAACACAGAACATTCAAGGCCTATCTGGTTTGGCGTCCTACTCAAAACGAAATCGTGTTTATCGCCTAGTAAATCATTCTGATCCGTTTAAATGTTTTCAGGAATATCTTTCTAATCGCTGTTAAACTTAACAAAACTGTACTGATGGAAAGTTACCTGAAACATTGCATGTGATTGAGTATGTTAAGATTCAGAATCTCGATGGCTCCGAATGTCTGTTTCAGCATCGTTACCTCGTTCATCTCACTGTCAGTAGTGATCAACTCAACATGGCTACATTTGTCCTATGTTCTTACTTAACACAATCCAATGTCTGATGACTTTGGGCACTGTCTTCTGACGTGTCTGTAAAATCTTCACGAGGCGGCAAAAATATGTTTTAAGTCTGGTCCTTTAACGGTATGCGTGGACATCTAAACATATCACCGTTTGGTATATTGTTGAAAGTAATGTGGTTATCAGTTTTGACTCTTTTAGAAAGTAACTTTTATCTATGGCAGATTCGGAAGAAATGAAATTACTTTGTAGTTTTGTATCTGTGCTACCTTGTTTCTTTAGTCAGATAAATCTGAACTTCGGTTCGCCTCTGCCTTAGCGCTTGGCTTACAGTTTTATCAGTCTACCTAAAAACAATACCTTATAATCCACGATGAAATATTTGACATTTTCAACTTTGTGTGTGATAAATATAGTAAACCATTGTGTACGCCATCTTATTCTGCTTCCTGTAGGCTATCCAATCATAGAAATTACCAATTTGCATTTGAGTTTCAAAGATCTTTACGAGACCAAGTATTTACCAGAGCTGGAATGTTTGGTACAAAAGTTTGGTGGCGTCCCATTGATTGTGTGCCAAAATGAACCATGGAAATGGCGTGCAGTTGACAACCCGGGCAGCATCAGCATCAATCAGTGGCCGGACTGGCAAAGCTACGAACGATATTGTGCCCGAGGTAGGTGGTTAGTTGGTACAAACTCAGCCAACTTGAATGTTTGTTATTTGAGCAGACAATTTTTGATAACAAATTAACCAAACTAGCAAGCTGCATGGGTGGGCTCTGAACTGTTAGAGATCACTTAAACTAGATTTTGCTTCTCGAAACTTTATTCGATCTATAATGTTACATCAAAACTGAGTTGATAAAAAGTTGTCCTAATTTAAAGTCATTCGGTGTATTTTTTCGCCCAGTTTATTCCCGAAAGACGCTCATAAACTAACAGGTTGATATAGTGTACTGACCAGTGGTATATTTGGAACTCAACTGATTCTGTGAATAAGAATCTTTAATAAAATTTTAACTTGGAGAGAGGTCCCAGTCGAGGGGTCATCGATTGTAGTTAACAGGCAGTAACTGTGTCTCCTCTCGAAGCGATCGGGCAACCTGATCATTATACACAAGCGAAAGTGGTTGAGGGTTCACGTATGACAGTTCGGCCGTGCTCAATGTGAGGTTATTGGCTCAGTGGTAAACACCGTTGCCTCATGAAAGCGTGGCCGGAGTTCTAGTCCCGGCAGTGGCAACGATATACACTACTGACGAGCTCTAATGAGGGCGAAACTCGAGTTTTGTGCTTGTTTTTGAAAATGGCCGAATGGAAAGTCTATGGGAATACAACAGCTGCGACCAGTTTTGGGTGATTTTCAGCATACATGGAAACCAAAGTTCCTTACTACTCATCGGTGACAAAACATACATTAACAGGTGTATGTTCAACAAATTCCAGGCTAGATTTTTGCTTAGGCTTTCGTAAGCAAATGTGTACTTTTTAGGAGGTGTTTTCTGTTTGTTTAGTTTTCCTGATAGACTTTGTGATCATTCCTAATTCAGTCATCAAACTGTCGGCTTTTACAATTAGCCTTTTTGTCTCTTATCTGTCCTAACCTTCTGTCTACATGTATAACAAAACATAGAACAGAAAGTTACACAGAGAATACCGCTAAAGGTTTTCGAGAAAGTGACGTTCAGGCCAGACTTCGATATCATAATAACCGAAACAGTTGACACTTCTAATCAGATCAACGAACCTAATTAACGAGAACTCGAAAACTTTCCATTGTTTATTAGTACCACACTTCAAGGTCAGACCCATGTTACGATCAACCTAATCATAGTGCATAAACAATAACCACAGCAGTATAGATGAAAACAAAGACTGTGAATATGGCTGGCATGGATAGACTGTATCAAACCATTAATCTAAATAAGTCTAAGTATCCAGAGAAATCCCCGTTAAGATTCGAATATCAACTTGCTTATTGTTACCATCGTCAATGTATCAAATTATTTTCGGTTGTAGAGGAAACCAAAAAACTTGATGATATGCGCAAAACCATTGGGAATGGTTACAAAATCACGGCTGAATTGATCACTGATATGTAGAGCACATGCTCTACAATTCGAATTTCATTTTCCTTCTATCTTTTTCATTTGTACCAAGATGAAATAAATTATTTCCTGCCGAACCTGGAGATATATGTTCAGTTTCATTGTTTTGTTTTTACAAACTTACATAGATTTTTAGCTTTTATGTCACTAAGTAATTATTGCGAGCTTCCGATCTGACCGCGGGTACGTCGATTGGTTTTTAATTTTTATAACAAAATGTGAAATATCGATATTATTATTCTGAGCAGAAAATCGTGATATTTTGGGACATGAAGGCTGAATTCGCTCACTTACGTGTTAAATTTATGAGAGTTGTCATTTATAAAAGAGTTTCAGCGAAATACATCAATCTGTTGAGGACACTGATTATAGATTACGTGGTAGTAGCAATCATTTTGTGTAGTTGCCACTGTATCCATATCATTTCTAGTTCTTCTTCTTAGTCTGTTATTAATTTTCAAACTCCTTAATAGCGTTTTCTTCTAGGATATTCCACGTCACTGTTGAAGTGAGCGGTGGCCAGAGCCATAGTACCTTTTGGTCAGGCTCATGGCTGTTATGATGATGATGATGATGTAGCAACTCTGGTCTGATCTAGCCTTGGCGATATATTAAAGTACCACTTGACTCAAACTCTCTTTCAAAACACGTTGACAAAAAACTAAAAGAGGGTTTCATGTAGAAACAATAAAACGATTATTTGAGATGATAAATAAACTTTGCTATGAAAAGTTATACAGAAGTTTTACAACGCTCACAAAAATTACAAGTGAAGCTGTTTTGTTAGAAGCTAATATCTTAAACATTCGTTAGTGGAGTTGGCGTTAGACTGGAGTATCCCTCTGTAATCAGCTGCATGAGAAGGGGTATCCCAGAAGGGTCAGGAGGAACTTTGGGGGACTCAGGATTAGAGTTGTTGTCTGGTAGTACGATCATCGTCGTAGTGTACACACATGACCCTATCTTACTTAGCTTTCTCAGAGGCAGTATACAGATCGTGTCAAACTCCTTACGCGTTGTGACTGGTCTCTACGGTATGAGCTGATCACCCTCAAAATGTAGTGGTACGAGTTTTAAACGGTCTTAATCACATAAATGTTATCTCAAATGGGCGACATGAGACTACTGATCGGTTTACTTACCTGCATAATACCGTCTCATAATATTACGTTATTATTGATTGGGTGACTATACTGATATCAAACGCAAAAGGTTCTTTCGCGAATGCTTGTTACTTACACACTTTCAAGCGTTCTGACTATCGAGCAAACAGAGGGTTTATAAAAATAAAGACATAGACGAACATATGTTTTCGATAATTCATCTTCACACCGGTACAATTATATAAGGAATTAATGGAGTTAGATCGCGATATCGATCAGACTTATTACAGAGAAACTAGGTTATTGGTCAGTCGATTGGCGATGACTTAATTGGTCGATTGCGTCACGCTTGTCCATTGGTTTGACCGCGCAGGTTGGCCATCGATCCGGTGGATTTCTGGCCATGGTAGGTGCAGCGCCTGAACAAACCGCTTTTGATTACATAATACCGGGTCAAGCAGCCTGATTCCAATCGCCTCGGCAGTACAAAGTGTTCTGATTCGGATCGCTTTTGATGGGTTGCCTGGCACGCGATATACCACTTTGACCAATCAAGTCATCGCCAATTGACTGACCAATAACCTAGTTTCTCTGTAATAAGTCTGATCGATATCACGATCTAACTCCAGTAATTCCTTATATAATTGTACCGACCTAAAGATGAATTATCGAAAACATTTGTTCGCCTAGATGTCTTTATTCTCATTACCGTAATGGGCATATTTGAAACGAAGAGGGTTTATAGAATACCCATTCGTTTTATCGCACTGAACTGACTAGCGAAAAGTGCTCTTTGCTGGGAGGATGCACATTAGTTTTAGTTGTTGGGCCGAGGTTTTTTCAACAAGTTTGCCTGTGTTCAACAGCTAAATAACGTGACTGTGCATGAGCGGCTAATCGAAAAATCCCCTAGTTTGCGATCGCCAACTTAACACCATGGTGCAATTTACGTTGATTGTCTCAAATACTCTTAACACCAACGAAGTAACTGCCACGCCGCCCTATGCTCACTGTGGCTGTTAACAGTCTATCGATAAAATCACCAAAGACAATATCACATTATTTTAGATGAGACCCAACTGTGAAAAATCAGGACTTCTTTCACAGAAAGTGCATGGTCTACATCAAGTCTGAAATTGTTAGTAAACTAATTTAGTCATCAGTGTCGCACGACAGATCGATTATAGGATAACGCGTAATACTCATATCTAGATTGGTCTTAATCCCAGTTGGGTACAGTAGTTTAACATTATTGACAAAATCTAACAGATCTACCACACAATGCCGAAGGAGCATGCCTTTCTGCGTCCCTGCGACGGGTCTCTGAAGAACACAAATAGCAGGGATTTCGGAAAAAAACGAGATGACGAACTGACTATTATGTGGTTCGGCAGTTAAACATACTGTGTAACCGACTGGTGTGAACAAAAACTATGCGTTTCAAACGGATAGTAAAGTGTTGGGTAACATCTGTAAGAAGTAACAAGAAGGGACTCGGCACTCGAGTTTTCAACGACCATAATATGAAAAATAATGTCTGCCGGAATGAAAGAGCTACAGTCAAATGGTAATGATGTCTTCTTTTAAATTAACCGAGAACTCATCAGTAAAACAGTGTGGAATTTATAGCTGTGTTTCAACAAATGTTCAGACAAACACAACCACATAATCATTCACATCCTGTTCAAGTACACGGGCGGTGCAGTTACAAAGGAGCATCTGTTCACAATTTGATGTCTGTTAGCGTGCTCGTTCCTAGATGACCTGTTCCAGACATCACATTCCATCTTACTGTTTCCGGATGTCAAACAAACCTGTATCCGTCATCCCAAGCTTAACGTGATTTCGTGTTGTTACGGAGAAACGTTTGTATGTGCTGTTCTGTAGAACAAGCCGAGGAGAGTATGGGCACCTTCAGCCAGAAACAGACACTAATTAGCTGATGTGGTCTTTCATACAATTAACAGTTAGTCTGATTAATCACTGATCGTGAACCAGACTACGTTCATTCCTACTAACGGAGGACAGATACTCTCGGTGGTTGAATAAAACTTTTTATCCATACAGCAGTGAACAATTTACAAGTTAGACGTTAAAAAGAAAAACCGTTCAATAACAAAACTATCGTTAATAGAACCTCAGTGGCATCGAGGTCCTCTGAACAAAATGACAGGAACTGACCAGAATAGTTTTAAACAAAGTTACTGTGGATAGTTTATTTCGAAAATTCCGAATTTAAAGTTTTCTACAATCCGCATTGCAGATAACAGTAAGACATTGCCGATAAGTAATATGACAGTCTTGTGAATTTGTAAATTGCTCGGTTGTAAAAGTTGTGACTCAAGTTGAATGTGAACAAGCTACAAGAACCACATATCGGGGCAATCCACATCGAAGATCCTACGTAAGACAGTACGACAGATGGGGAAAGGGAATGCATGCCTTCATTGCTCGAAGAGTTGCATGTGGTCCTCTCCACTAGTTCAAAGACAGATTAGAACAGTATCTTGTGAATTGTAAGTGATGTCATTGTATATGTGGAAGCTTTCGTAGGGTTTTCGATAGCTGTTATCACGGTACAATGGTAACTTCAGCTGTTTCCATTAAAAACACAATCAAATTTTCTGTAAAAAAAATTGTCCACACACCCTCGTGCCATACAAACAACTTTAGGTTGCCTATTTGCACCAGTTGGGTGGTGAGTGCAGTGTTTCACTTAACAACTTCCAAAATATTTTCCATGACACTCTAACCGACTCAGAGATCACGTCATTCTATTCAACTGTTATGCTGCGTATGCCGTGAGGTCAATTTCTAATTTTGGTTTGACTCTGTACACATATGAGATACTGTATTTTCGCTGCTCGCTACATACCAACTAGCAACGTTGAGGCATCAAGTCTTTTGTCACATCACAAAACTAATGTTTTTGATGAATGGCAACTTCGAATAAAGTAGCCAAACAGATGCTAAGAGAGATCTACGTGTGGAAAATCAAGGCTTCCGTCAGTCTCAGATCGTCGATACAAACACAGCAGTCCAGAGATAGCAAGTGCTCAATCGGCTGAGATACGAAGCTCCACTGAGAACCTGGAGATAAGTTTTGGTGAATACTGTTATCAGTGATGGAAAATGTGCTGTAAAAAAAATATGTCGATATTTGTAATAACGCTTGTGATAATTGTTTGATTCAAGATGTAAAACTTACAAGCAGCTGGAATACTCATTTTTTCTGGCTCATTTGGATATTCAATCACTCAACCCGTTGTAGGAGAATGTGGGCAAAGCGTTGAACAAAATACTCGAGATTACTAGGCACATCTGAACGAAATGTTGTTTTGAAGCGAATAAATTATTGTTGAAGCATTGTAAGTCTTAATGGGTGGCAATGTACACCCTGATAGAAAACTTAATAGGATGCGTTCCAGTGATCAACCTGTATAGATTATCCATTCATTTACATTTACATTTACGGTCAGGTTTAATTGAAACTAGTTTGTCAGGTCGGACATGTAATGAAAAAGAACATGGTTCTCACTATTACTTCACTGCACCTGTACGTAAGTCCCTCCTGGTTCTAACCGCCGACTGTCCAGGTGATTTCTGCCGAATAGTTTTGTCTTCGATTAAATCAGTTTTACGGGAATTTGCTATGTTTAACACCGCTCCGCATGACTCAACACCTTATTCAGAGAGGCACACATTGACTGACAGAAGGTGAACAACACGGCCACCACGAATTTGTGATGATGTATCGTGTTTCTGTTGTCAGACTAACTTAAGTCTTGTGATGGAGTGTATTTACTGGTCGGAGCACTGTTACCATACGATAGCCAGTCATTAGGGGGGAGGAGTAATCTTGATAGCAAACATACTTGTAGTTGAACCTTGCGATCTATGTCGCTGATACCGCAAAACCCAACCAACATCTTCCGGTTGACCAAGTGACAATTCACATATTGCATGAATCGTCATTACCATGAAAAGTGGAAATGTTGGTGTTACCGTTGTGTCGGTTGTCCATAAGTTTTTATACGTGTAACCTTCTGGCCAACTTTGTGTAACGAAATCCTGCCCTTGATGGTTAGCAGTCCAAGTACAACAGAAATGCATTAAGCTGAGTGAAATGTCGATTGGGGATGACTGAGCGGTATTTAGCAGGTAATCGATCTGTACATATGGAAGCAATGATAAAAATACCGAAATTGTTTCATTTAATTTACGTAAATGAATATTTAGCCGCTGCATAGTTGGGAGTGGAACGAAGAAGATTGTGTAATTTTCCTGTCACGTCAGGACCGGTCAATCGATATTATCAGATCCAGTCCACTTTTGTTCACGAGTTTAGGCCAAACCGGTTGTTGAGAAATACCTAAGTACATCCATCGGTGATTGACACAACGAACGCAAACGCCACACCTTCCACCATGTAGCATCTACCGACTACATATAACGAGACCGGTACAGAGTCAAGGTTTGCTGTCTTGTTCGTGGTTCACAACGTTTAAATGCAAAACTACTAGGAAACCTTACTGGTAAATCAGAGTTATGCGCTCGTCAAACGATTGACTTTGACCTTTTACTAGCCGTTGATTCAGTTATATTTATCGGTTAGGTTCAAACCGATCTGAAGGTTTGTCAATCTCATGTGATTGCCATTGTTTTCCATTTCACAATATGATGTGTATGCCCAGTGAAGGTATTTGAAATAAGTTCATACCGTACAATGTGTCTTCTGACGCTCTTTTTAGGATGTAACACATTGGATTCTTGAATACAACGAAACATACAACGCAACTTCTTCGGGCAAATATTCTATTAGCAAAGCTTTGTCACTAAAGTGCCTAATGTTGACAGACCGAAGTGAAAATGTCAGTAAAAAGTGACAATAATTTCTTGAAATAAATTAAATGTATATGAATGTGGATGGAACAGTGGGCCTAGAAAACCATTTTTAGTCCAGTTAAAGTATACTATCGTTGACGTGGAAACGTTATTACACATCGGTCCGATGACACAGCAGTCATGCTCCCATGTTTAAACAGAGTCGCAACATCACTGGAATAGTCATAGTATTCTCTACTGCTAACATAAGCAATTCAACTGTTAATGTATGACCACAACTGTCAGTAATTTGACATCAACCATCATTTAGTCGTCTCTGTCCTTTCACGTCATTTAACTGTAAAGATCGGAACGACTAACAGTCAATCCGAAAAGCACTGAAATGGAACAAAAAGATCATACGATTGTGGACTGAATGGACTTAAAGATAGGAATTATCATCATCATCATCATCATCATGGTCATGAGTCTGACCAAAAACTACTGTGGCTCGGGCCGTCGCTCACCTCAACAGTGACGTGGAATATTCTTGAAGAAAACATTACTAAGAAGGTTGAGAATTAGTAAAACACTAAGCGGAAGAAATAGAAATGGTATGGATACAGGTGCGCCATTGACTGCGACACATCGCCATCTCGGATAGCATCTCTAACCAGCGGTTTGAGTGATCACGAGGACCCCACCCAGGCAGGCGAAACCTATCCACTTTGCTCAATGGAGCAGTCAGGGTCTTCATATTTCGTGACCACGTTGTTGGTTGACCACTGCGCGGTTTTACCCAACTGTCGGCAGCCTCAGCATATAATGCCCGGTACGGTAAACGATCAGATGATACACGAAGTACGTGACCCAACTTATGGACACACTAAAGTAGGAGGTCGAAAACGAAAACAGATGGAATGGACCGACAACACATGACAGACATAATGGCTAACTTATGTGTTTTGATACAAACGTTGTGCACGCTTCCGTACTTAAGCCAAAGTGACGTTCGAACAATATCAACAAGCGATCTGGCAGTATGTATTATTCCGTAAGGATATTAGGCTGTATGGAGCAAACGGTACTGGATTTAAGTTGGCTGAGTTGATGAATTAAGGTTCAATTGACACCACGACAGCAGAATACGCAGCGTTTAGAAACCAGTCATCCGTTAAAGAATACAACCAACGAAGGGTTCATACATGTATGGTGTGCAATGTAGATAACGGACAGATGTCATGTTAGTATTGAACAGAAGTGTTGCCGAATAAAAGTACTGTGATCCCATGGAATAGCTTTTGTTGCCCCAGCTCCCTGTGATGAGTCGCATCACTTGCACAACAACAAAAACAAAGATTATGAGGCTGGAGTTATTGGGCAATTCGAAGGAAAACACAGGTTTTATTTCATTTTGTAATCATTTTATTCATTAGAGTTATGACTCGCCGAAACATTTGGAATAATTGTGTTCGGAAGACAAAGTCTCAGCAATATTAAAAAGTTATGGAAACAGTTAAGAACAATTTTTTTTATCGCGCATATGACTGACACTCAGAAATATGAAACGTAGAGTTGATGAGGCGATCACACTATGGAATGACAGCATAAGCCCGTGAAACAAACGTCTATTTTTTCTGTCGAAGCTGAATGATATCTAGGTCTCAGGTTTCGCTTTTTGGAGTGGAAGATATCGCTCTATGAGGAAAATTCTCCGTAGAATACCGAAACTAAATGCAGCTTCATCCGGCTGAAGGTAGACTGCACAGTACTCAAAAACTATAATCGTTACGTCTATAAAAATCATTGTAATGATTGCGTAATTTACCCGTTTTTACACTGCCCATATGCGCTCTCTCAAGTAAGCGTTAAGTTTTGAATGTTTCACACTGTTGTAAATGATAGTTTTGTTTACAGTAGAGTGAGTAGAAATCTGAGCGGGTGAATGAATGTGGGGTCTTGCAATAAATGCGACTATGAATGATCGACAGTCAACAAAGAACACAACAGTTAGTGGCAGTGTAACAGTGAAGAAACCAGTAAGAAATTACATGGTTCGATTTGCGCGAGTGAATAAGCAACCGCTACAAATAAGCAGGATTTGAACAAACCTTAATGATAAAAATCTACCTTCCACGCACGTCTGTGTCTTGTCAACTACCTCATCCGACATCTTGTCCAGCAATCCTTACATCTTATGGTAGCAGTAATATTTTCAAATCAGAGACCATCACAAATATGGGTATGCGAAGCAAGTGACCTAGAAATTGAGTGATTTGAATGTGTTCAAAGATTGAAGGAGTAAACTATCATTTACAATCTAAAGTACTGCATATCTTGGAACAGCAAAAAAAGAACTACGTCCGGGGATGTACCAGCTTTGATGAAAGCATCGAAAATGAGTGTAATTGGTAAATGATACGATTTTGTTAAAACTTGTTTAATAAAGCATTAGGATAACCGTTGGATGTCATTATGAAATTCACGAACAACGGAAACAATTCCACTCCCAAAATGGTTAAAGACGATTTTGTTCTTGTGGCTTCATTTCTGTTCAGATTATAATAAGTGACTTTTTAACGATAGTTCATCGTTATTGGTGTACCACAAGGTTAGTTGCATAAAATGAAAAACACAGCACGTTATTGTAAATTTGGTACTGATGAGTCAATAGGAAATGCTTACATCTACCAGTTTTTGTGTTCTAACGGTGTTGTTCAAACACAGCAGTAGTCAAAGTAGAACATTGGATAAAATGTACGAAGTTTCTTTTTTGTACAAATAACAAAAAAGTGACATGTTTTCGGTAATTGGTTGACAGAACATTTGCCATGAAAAGCACAGCCAAAATTAGTTAGAAAAATAGTCATGTACACCAATACAAAGAGAGCCTAGAGGTCAATTGGTCAAACATGTGCATACATAAAAAAAGTGTTTTGTTGAGTACTTAACAATACATACACGTGTGTTGTTTTCAACCTTAACCAGATACAAAGTTTTATTCGGTTTCAGTCTACCAAAAGTTCAAAATCAACTGGAGCTCCGGGGCGTTCTAAATTGAACAGTTCACACCTTACCATCAGTAGGACATGACGTTTTGGATTTTCAAATTGAACTGCAACCAAAGGAGATCGATATGCGACTTGGACCAAATAGGGGAAGTACAGATTGCTGAAGTATCCGCTTTAAAAAAAACAGTAAGAAAAACGAAACAGTCTCGTAAGGATGATCGGGATTTAGTAACTTATAGTAAAGTGCGTACTACAATATAATATAATAAACAGATGGGCTTTAAAAAAGATATACCACTTTGCCTTACGTTAATCGGTTAGTATTGTAATTACCACAATAAGGTTACATACAGAAAGCTTTCTACACACAAAAGTTACACTATAACATCTCAAAATAGTTTCTTTCAGTATAACCACAGTAACCAGGATGAGCAGCTTGTAAATCAAAAATACATGGACAGAAATTACTTAGCAGGTAAATTCAGGAAAATGTTGAGTAGTCGTAGACGTTGGTTGCATCTGTGAGAATACCTGGGTGTCTTAAGCACAGTTGTCTCATGAACAAACCAGCAAAATATTCATGGTCTCGCACGAATGGCTTAGAAAACTGCACTGAATACTGTCTACTTCAAATGTTATTATTTCTGAGAGGAATAATGGATTCATTCAACGTTTATCCCATCTCTATTTGAACATCAGACGTACTTGATCGCAGCCTTCACATTCAACTTAACCTTTCCGCTAGTCTACATCGACGAAAAGTGCTATACTTGATTTTTACTTCTATTCGAGTTTATCACTAGTGAACAATCTGGTGGAACCGGAAGTTACACTATGGCCCTGGTGCTTGTGACACTAGCGTGTTAATCACAACGCTAGTACTCTCCTGCAATGGATAAGTGGTGTTCAATTTAGAATGGCCAATATTCCATTAACGGTTTATCGTGCTGTAAGTACATCCAGGCTGGTCAGTACATGTACTTCAGTAGCCATAAAGTGAGACGTGTTAGGATAGTCCCCTTAGTAGAGTTGCTTTTGAAAGTCTGGAAGATTGCAACCCGAGGTAGAGGGCATACTGAACTTCGGTTTATCACTTAGGTTCCAGCTGAAAGCAGAGAAGTACAATTACCAAACACTCAATTTTATTTTGGTATTGGTATGTTCGCCGAGCTTGGCATTTAGGTTGCATGCGTTTCATCACCAAGCGAAGTGACATCATCAGTGCGTAATTGTTTTAGCGTATAGTTTTTGAGCATGGAGTTTAGTGAAGTTCGATAGATTCCTGCTCTTATATAGTAGAGTGAGTTGACCTGTTAACTTTAATTCTGGTTGGTCGCTCTTTATTGTTTTTGACCTTTGACGTGATCTACCATTGGCTGATTCTTGTTGCATCTGAACTCTGACCCGATGTCTGGTTGGCTATTCCCTGCAGTTCTTGAGTCTTTGACCTCCACGGACGACCAAAAATACACGAAAATGGTATCCCACTGTGACCAATTGTATTCCTCTCGGGAACACCGACACACAATTTGGCCAATTACCTGTTCAAACGACTACGATATCTTATCAACGGATCAGAACATCCTATCAGCAATGCTGTGCAATTTTTCAGCAAGTTGAAAAACATCCGGTTAGAAGAAGAAACAATGATTTCGTTCGATGTCAAAACACTCTTCACGTCCATTGACCTCACCTTAGCCAGAGAAACACTACGAAAGCTACTAGAAGAAAATCCCCGACCGAAAGAATGATTGGAACGGGAAAGCCTATGTGATCTCATGGAACTGTCTGTCGACATACTTCAAATTCAATGGACAATTATACAAACAACTTAAAGGAACCTCAATGGACTTGCCCATATCCAGATTCATCGCATAAACGGTCATGCAGAGGTTGGAGAATATCGTGTTACCAGTAGTCAAACCAAAACTATGGATACGATATGTTGACGATACATTCGTAATCCTCAAACGCTCAATGATTGAAAACACATGCAGAATGCTCAACAACGTTTTCGACGATATTAAATTTACGATGGAAATTGAAACCGACAACCAGCTACTGTTCATGGATGTGCTAATCAGGCGCAAACCTGATAAAACACTGGAAACCTCAGTTTACCGGAAAGAAACGCACGGACCAACTCTTTAGTTTTCACAGCAACCACTCGCTCTGCCATAAAAGAAGCTACATTCGAACTCTGTTCAAACGAGCTGAAACACGCTGCAGCACCGCAGAGCTTCGAAGAAAAGAAGAAAACTACGTGTACGGAGTATTTCTTCGCAACGGATACTCACGAAGTTTTATCAGACGGAGTTTACCGCAGAAAGAAAGAAATTCGAACTCCACAGAACCACCAACAAAACGAACTGTACTACCATACATCAAAACAGTATCAGAAGTGACCGCAAGACTCCTGAGACCACATGGTATCACGCTAGCACACAAACCTACGGCAACGTTACGAAGATTACTATCAAAACCAAAGGAACAACTCAAACCCGCCGACAGAAGAAACGTCATTTACAAAATCCAATGCAATGACTGTGAACAACACTACGTCGGCCAAACCGGACGGAATTTATCAACACGAATACATGAACACGAATTAGCCATCAAGAGGCACGATCAATTCTCTTTGATCTCCGTCCACAAGGATGAAACTGGACACACCTTCAACTTGGATACCGCAGAAGTCCTTACTCAGGCAAACACCAGACATGCAAGAGAATTTCTCGAAACTTGGTATTCATCAGCCGGATCAATAAACAAACACATCGGGCTAGCCAAGATCTGTGAACCAAGGATTTGAAGAAATGCAGACACCACCAAGTCCAAATGGCGGTAAACACAAACGGAGCAATTTGAACAGATCAGAATGAAGTCGAAACGAAACAATGAATAACCAGTCGGATGGAATTTCAACACGAAAAAAGGACTCACTCAATCAATTCACAGGTACTAACCAATCAGATTCTAGGTCAAAGACTCAAGAACTGCAGGGAATAGCCAATCAGACATCGGGTCAGAGTTCAGATGCAACAAGAATCAGCCAATGGTAGATCACGTCAAAGGTCAAAAACAACAAAGAGCGACCAACCAGAATTAAGGTCAAAAAGTCAACTCAGTCTACTATATAAGAGCAGGAATCCATCGAACTTCACCAAACTTCACGTTCAAAAACTATACGCTAAAACAACTGCGCACTGATGATGTCACTTCGCTTGGTGATGAAACGCATGCAACTTAAATGCCAAACTCGGTGAACATACCAATACCAAAACTCTCAACCTGAGCTACGAACATCACTATCACTGTTCACAACTATCCGGAACTCAATTTTATAGTAGGAAACCTCGCAAGTGAATAGCTTCGATAAACTGAAAGTGGTCTGTTCAACTACTATTAGGGAATTTTGTCAACTTCCTGCTGTTACACAACTGTTTTGTTAAACATATGCAAGACTGTTGCATGAATATAAGTCCAAAAGGCAGCTTGTAAAGTAACACGTTTCTCGTAAAGAGTAGAGTATACGCGAGCAACGGTCGTGTGGAAACGTAAGCAAAACGTGCAAACAAAAGCATGGCTAAGCAATCACAGGATGCATCAGGACGACAATTTTATCGACGGTCGAATAGAGGACACACAAGTACGTTCAGAGAAGTGCAACACATTCAGTAAATCCGATGTCATAACAAATGCTGATGATGATCTGTTGACCTAAACCACTGCACTGAGTCAAATTCTAAACCTAAATACTGTCTCTGTTCATTCCTCATGATCTCACACTTTGAACGATTCTGACGTAATTACCACGTTGATCTCACTGAAATTTTAAGAAGACAAAACAATCAGGCTGAGCTTGAGTTTCAAGCAATGTGACTAACTTGTGGGTGGGATGTTTTGATTAGTTAACAGCTGTTTAATCTGTGATGCATTGCATATCTCTGTGAACTGAGCTTACTCGGCCAACTTGTGCAAGAGTCTACTAGATGAGCACAAACATGGTGGTCAACAATTGCTGTAATTAATTTGGCCATCTTCTCAAAGCATTCTCTTTGGTCGCCATATGTGTCCATCCGTGTGTTGACAATCATCTGTATGGTTGTCGGCCTTATCAGTATGTTGATTCAATGTGTTCACATGGAGTAGGTCAGTGTTCCTCTCTCTAAACCATTTTTTACTTGACTATAATGGCTTTAATCAGGTTGTCCGACAAATCCTAAATTCCGATCAACAAGGAGCCAACGTTATTTGAGCAATTTACTCATCTTTTTTGCATAAACACAGTAATCAACCAACATAACGGCCGAGAACGGTCAAAATATATCTGCGGGAAAATCCGTACTTCGTTTTACACCGTATCATGGTCATTTCCTACAAAAAAAATCTACTTGAGTGTTAACGGTCTATTTCAGATGAAGCAGACTACCCATTAGTGTGATAAATGATGGATATCTCGAAATATTTTGAAGCAGATTTAGTTTGTAGCCTAAATATGTCCGGAAGGGTCCTTCACACCAACCCGTAAATATGGTGTACTGAACTGATTCTAGGCGACCAATTTTGTACGATTTAACTCTATCAAAAAATCACAACTGATATTTTTCTGGTATGCAGAAACATCTGTTGCAAAATGATATTTTAGGGTGACGTTTAGACATGTGGAAAGCTGCAATTAGTATATCGATTTGCCATCAATGACATGCGTTTATTGCTTTGATTTTCAGCTGTAAAATAACATTTTTCATTAGCGAACACCAACAAAACGAATACGTTTTGTAGAGCCCGTTTCCCGGATACATTAAGGATGTTTGGTGGATATAACTAAGAATAACTCGGCAAATGTGCCAGTTGGCATTCGTTGTGAGAAAGAGTGTCTGCGACGTGAATGACTTACTAGGTTACACCGTCGATTGTAACATTGGGAAAATATCGGACAGTTCCAAAATTCTCCAAATCTTGAGGGTTCTGTGAACGATTTAGAAGACAGAATAGAAAGTCAAAGTAAAGTGTAAAACATTAATCACGTATCCGAAAAATTCCTGCTGAAGTTAAAGAAACAATCCTATTTAATCAGACAAATAAATTAGCTCATTTTCAAGTCAAATTATTGAAAATATTCGGGGGAGAACAACGTGCCTTAGTTGTAAATTGATAGAATGCGGTAGCTGCCGTAGTTAAAACGTTAGTTGCCAAGTTTTATAAAAACTTACGTCTTAATTAATTACAAGATTTCTTCTTGTTGCCTGTATGAAAAACGTACACGTTTGGGATTAATATGTGTACGTTAACCAAGACTATCGAATTGCCTACACAAAGGTGGCATTAGATTGAAATCGAATTGTTTGCACAGGTGTTAACAGCATCATAACTATGTTCCATTGAAGTCGAGTGAAATTAACCCGGTCAATGGAATTTATAGCAGAGTGAACGTGCGAGTTTTTTTTGCACATCAAAATGATGTAGTCATTCAGCTTATTCCGATCAAACGGGGATTGGATGTGTGGAGATGAATTTCTTTATTTCAGTTTGATTACAATATTGCTTCGTTTAATAAGCTACTGAACAATGAGCAGAGATTAAATCAGCGCCAATCAAATCTGTGAAAACAATCACTGATTATTGTGGATGGTAGATACAAACATTTAGCATCGTTTCGCCAGGACTAATTGTTTGTCAACATTTACATAATCACTAAACAACGAATAGAGTAGTAAACGTACTTCATCAAGGTCATCAAGACGACATACACTGAGAGTTGCAAGCATTTCGTTTATTTTCATCATCTCTTACATAAAACGTTTTATCATGTAGATTAAGAACATGAGAATAGACCAGTGTGCGAATGATCAAATAGACAAATAAGAGAATGGGGGAGAAATCGGCTTCAAGTTCACGACGGTGCGATTGATTGGAGCAGAAAAGCGCTACGTAACCCATCAAGAAAGGTTAGATGGTTTAGTGCTTCTTAGGATATTCTCATATCTAGATGCACAGAGGGTACAATAAATTCGTCCGTCTATTGAGGAGCCGCGCGGATTGAACAGCACCCAAAATCCTCTTCATTTACGCCCTTTCTTCCAAGATGGTCATAGTGCGAACGACTTTTCGGGCAAAGGAGCTTCTGCACGATTTACGTCAAGTCTTAAGAGAAGCTTCTGAAGAATAATCTACTTGTAAATCACCATCAAGTTAAATTAGTGAAATTCCTTGCAAGGTGCTGGTTGCCAACTCTTAACTGCATTCGGCGTAGCAGAAGCAGGACTTAGTCGAACTTGCTTATGTGGGATACCATAACATCAATAATGCATGCCAAAAATAGAAGTCTACCATTGCTCACACATACGGAGCTGTAAAACTCAGTTTGTTTCCTTCAACAAGCAAGATTTCGTACTTGTTTGAAGAACTGTGCCACTCATGTAATCTACCAGTTCACCCGCGGTTGCGGAGACCCATACATTGGGGACCGGACCGCAACTTGCATTGAAGAAGGGCGGAGCATATCCCCAAGTGGTTAGCGCATGTGATGGCTCACCATGGATTCAAATGCATAATTCCAGTACCTCTGATCGCAACATATTGTATAACCGCCGAACATTCAGTTGATACGGATGATCCGTTCCATCGTCTTATACGCAATCGCAACCTCAGGGTGCCATCGTTTTCAAGGCAACGTTAACCACGTATACACAAACAGAAAGCATTGATGGAGTCAATTTTAAGTTCATGAAAGTAAAATCGTTTTACTTTTTTTTTAAATTATCTACTCACGTGACGACTGTATTATAACTGGCTTGCCATCATGCTCGAAACACACATAATTGATTGTTTTGCTTAGATGAATAATCGACATACTTGCACTTCACACCTTTGCAATCGTCATGACAGCAAATAAAGGCAAGTTCAAAGCACTTTGACACGAAACCTTCAGTCTTTTAAATAAAAACTGAGGGATGACTACTGTCATGAGAGTGAGAAGCACAGTGACAGTAACCAAAATAAAATCCGTGGAATATTTAGTAAACGTACACTATCAGTATCAGGTAAAAAGAGCTGCTGAATCAGTTACAGAGCTAACTTAAGAATATGAACACTGAGTTTTGTAGAAGTTCATCTAGGTGAGAGGAAGCATGAGTAAATTAAGATCTGTTGTGTGTAACTTATCACGTTAAACCTGGGTTCAGCTGAAAATGAGAAAACACGCTAAGATGGATTCGAAGTAAGGGGGCGATTATCGTCGTGTACTTTGTAACTTTCGAGATGATTGGCCAAATTGAGAATGATTTACAAGCTAAGGGAACTGGGAGTTCGGGCATGGTAATCCGGTTACCGTCAATGTGAGATCAGCGGCACAATGAGAACTTGAGCCAGTGTTTAGATCTCGTTTGTAACGTGACTATGCAATGTTAAGAAACTTTACCAATAGCAAACCACGAAATTGGTACTTATTTTTAAAATTAAGTGTAACCAGTGTTCGAGTCATATTGTTACATATTTGTACAGGTGCACACGATTTTAGGTATTGACAGCTTAGGAGACCCTTTAGTCAAATCCATAGCTGTTTCCATATTTGGCACAAGTGTAAGACAGGGGAAATAAAAAGCCCATTCAGAATGAATCAGCCCTAAAATGGCAAGGGATAATTTCCCACATATCAGTATATATATGTTTATGACAAAACATTATAAAGTTTTCTGTATGCTACTGCTAAACCCTGTAATACCACCCTGTTTCGTCTGTTGTCAGGATTTTCAAGTCAACTATCCACTCTGTGGAATAATCAAACACCTGTTTATACTTCATGCTGAGGCCAATGATGCATTTGTATTTCTCTAATGAGTTGTCATAGTGACCAAAGTAATTCCGAGTGGTTTGCAGTGCACCAGTCATGGTTCCACTCACATAAAAAAATGATGACCCGCCGTTACAAACAGCTAACCGTAGAATTCTTGCCATTTCGTCTTAGCAAATGCATTCTTCTTTGCTGCGTCGTTGCTAAAAGTTTATTGTGTTTACTGCCTGAATGTCCACTTATCCAGAGTGAACAAAATAACTTGTTACTATTGCTTGTAACAAACAATGGCAACACCCGTTCAAGTGGAGCAATCCATTTAATTCGTATCCAAAATGAGAGATTATCATCATCAGCCATGAGCTCGACCAAAAGGTACTGTGGCTCGCGCCACCGCTCACCTCAACAGTGACGTGGAATATCCTAGAAGAAAACGCTATTAAGGAGTCTGAAAATTATTAAAAGACGACTAAGCGGAAGAACTAGAAATGGTATGGATACAGGTACGCCATTAACTGCGACACACCGCCATCTCGGATAACGTTTCTAACCGGCGGTTTGAGTGATCACGAGGACCCCATCCAGGCAGGCGACACCTACCCACTCTGTTCAGTGGAGTAGTTAGGGTCTTCATATTTTGTGACCACGTTGTTCGTTGACCAGCAGGCGGTTTTACCCAATTGTTGGTGGTCTCAGTGTATAATGCACGGTACGGTAAACGATCAGAGGACATACGGAGTACGTGACCTAACCATGGCAAGCTGTGTACTGTGATTAGCTGACCAACTGATCGCGCATCCCGAGCGTTCCGGAATACGCGCGGGCGAACAGCCACATTGCTCGTGCGATCGGTCCATTTAATGTGGACTAACTGGTGGAGACAATGATGGTCAAACACAGCAAGCCTGTTGACATCTTCGCTTGGAACAGGCCACGTTTCTGAACCGTGGGGCAAAATAGAATGCACACAGGCATTACATACTCTTCCCTTCAGCGACAACCTGATGTTTACACGACTCAACAGATGACGCAGTTTGGCAAAGGCAACTCATGTCTTTGCTACCCTGGCTGATATCTCATCAGCAATATTACAAGCTGGCGAGATAGTGCTACCCAAGTATGTGAAACTGTCCGCGGTCTCAAGAGGATTACCTGCAACGAAAAAAATGGGGGCGGAAATGCCCCAGTCTTAAAGCAACACATTGCACTTTGAATGTGCAAAGCGCATTCCATACAAACCAGCTCGGTCATTCACCTTGTTCAGCATGGTCTGCGTGTTTTCGGCAGAAGGGCTGAGTAAGACAATGTCGTCCGCATGCTCTAGATCGGTCAATCTAGCGCCAGGAAGAAGTTCAACACCAAGCCCATTGGATTCGCGAAGCGCACCCTCCAGAATGTCGTCCATGACAAAATTGAACAGAAACGGGGAAGTCAGACACCCCTGCCGAACACCACTAGAAGTGATGAATGCCCGAGACAGTTGTCCATAAACTCTTACCCTGCTTGCAGAGTGGGCAAACGGTGATCTCAACAGATTCACGTATTCCTATGGTACTCCCCTGCGACGGAGACAGTTCCAGAGAACGTTACAAGCAACTGAATCGAAAGTAGCGCTCAAGTCCAAAAGGACCGTCGGCTGCCCATAAGAGTGCTGATATTCCAAGATCCGTCGTAAGGTTAAAATATGATGAACGCATCCCCGACCGGGTCGGAATCCTGCCTGTTCTTCACGTATCTAACTTTCTCTATGCTTAGTAAGCCGACGTATAATGAGGCCAGTGAGTAACTTGGGCGCAACAGACATCAAACTGATGCCTCTGTGGTTGTCATATAAAATTCGGGCCCATTTTTTTGAAAACGGGAATTACTGCTGATAAGCACCATTCACCACGTACCTCTTCAGTCTCTCAAATCGTCTGGAGGAGTTTCGTCAGTTCCGATATCAATCTCTCCCCGCCATCCTTGAACAGAGAAGGAGAGAAGAGGTCTAAAGGAGGAGCTTTATCACGCTTTTATAATTTGAGCTCCAGGACTACTTCTGCTTCTGACGGAGGACTGTTTGAAACGCAATAACTGACCAATCGGGTCCCGTCGTCCACATGATCTGGTTGAGGCCAACTTAACTGTTCTTCAAAATGTTCAGCCCACCTCCCAAGTTGGCGCGATTGATTAGTGATAAGTAACAAAGATAGAAACCGTTAAAGAGATAATGCCTTCCTTCAACATTATTCCTAACTCTTTTTATCACGATTGACAACGTTAAGCCAAATTGGGGAACAGAGGGTCCATATTTTTGTTTTTCTACAGGCAAACACTGTTGACTGGACAACATTCAGCGGTGAGAATGACTGTAATTTTAAGCATGGATTGCATTGACTGCTTCTGTCCAAGCTTCAGCAACCTTACAGCATACAGCTCCAGTGTGGCCTTGTAGTTTGCGTCGTCAAAGCTAAAAACATGACTAAAACTTTTGACGTTGACATTCGATAACGACCTATGCAGTCAGATAAACTGTTCGATTGATTCAGTTCAAGTGGGAGCAATTATTAGAGATTTCTGTCATATTAGCGCTCGTCAGTAATGTACATGGACCTTCTATAAATCAGGTGTTGACCTTTGATCCTTGTACCTACTAGAGAAGTATTTTAATAATGGCTAACAAACGAAAGGTCTGTGGGATCAGGCGAACATTATGATAAATAATGCGTATACAACTACGTTTACTTACTTGACCATGACAACGGACAAGTGGATTCGAAGTCATTGATGAATTTTTTATGTCAGGCAGCCAACCGTATACCTGAAAAATGATATAGTGAAAAACACATTTTAACGGCAGAAGACTGATATAAGTAGATTTTCGTTATAACAAAACAGAAGGAAAACTTGTTATTAACAGATTACACCGTTTTTCCCTATCAAACACAATATTCACCAATAGTTTGCTCTGACAGAAAGCTAACATAAAATTAGAGAAGAAAGAAAATGCAGCAACTTCAGTTGACTGACGTAAGGAATGCGCCCACAAACTAAAACGATCGAATTTAGGGGATACACACAACGAAAACAAGTAACGCAATTGTGTGATGGCATCTACAAAACAATCTTCATTGTACCTGTCAATATTCAGCTTTGCTAAGGTCTTCTGAGTTGGAGACACTATATTCTAGGTTTTAGGCCTAATTCCTGCAGCCAGATAATGCCACATAAATCCATAAAGTCTCAGCTTAGGAGATAAACACGATCTGCAATGATCGGTTGTCTTTCTGTTACCAACGAGTGTACACCATTAGCCCTACTGCAGTCGATGATGGCGTTTTGTACATTGGTTCACCCTAATCCTTAATACATGGCACATCCATCCAAATTCATGTCCGTAACAAATGAACAACTGAGCCCACATAACTCTTGCTTCTAAGCATCCGCTTTCGAATTTCACTTTAATTTACCACTAAACGTCATTTGATATGTAAGAGCAAGTACAAACACTTATGACAGAAGTTTGTTTACGGTTTGAGTCATCCACTTTAAACGAACACGTATTACAGCCGTTGAGTAATACCGCTGTCCTAGTCAACCACCTGCTATGTCCCACAGAACTGGTTCAGCGAAGTCAGAAATCAACAAAACTTAAAAAGCCCACTTTGCTGTTAAAGATGTGTCCCCACATTTGGTTTTTGTTACTTCCATCAGTGGTATTACAGTCTTATAGTTACAACGGCCAGTCAAGTGATCAAGAATTTCCACAGTGAGCATAATCTGAACAGAAGTGCACAGTCAGGAAACTTATAGTTGTGATACACTGCGTCAGCCGTGGCTATCAGGACTACCGCTGACAGTGGTTGTATATTCACGTACACCAGTAATATCGATAAATAATCAGAGAATGTATCGAACACTAGAAACTAGTCTGTGAGTGAAAAGTTCTTGAAACTCGGAAACGTAACCCTCATCTTGTGATATCTGAAGGTAAAATTTCGTTCGAATAACTCAAAAACAACCTAGATTTAAAACGTATCCGTGGGATGCGGGAAAAGCAATGATGTTTCATTGGATGGTCGCAGTAGGTAACCGAATCCTATCGAACTAATTATGACTTTTCCACGGGTATGCACTTGTATGTTTAATTTGTATTAAGGCAAATGACTGTCTGATATACATGACATTAAATTATTATAAATCTGTAATTAACGCAGTATTGGCGGTCAGATCGCACTGATCCTCTTTAAAATTAATAGAACATTAAAAGTAATACTAGTTTTTCAGTTTGTGTAGGAAAACGAAGCGACACATCATTATCAATATAGAATAATATTACTGCCGTTAAATGGAATTGGGCTAGCATTAAAGCGACCGTCACAGAGTGATAGTCTATTCGAAATTACCACTTAACTTTGTCTGTTCACTCAATCACCATACGTTGTAGCACCTACTAGTTTTTTGCTGTTAAATCTACGACGGTTTCATAACGCCACTACATCATTAACTGTAAGTATTCCATCGAAATAACCTAAAGCCATCTGTACCGCATCATATGAAACGCTCCATTATGCAGTCCAACACAAGTGTATTTTGGACTTCAGTTAAAGGTGAATCATGTATCAGAGAAAAAAACTTCATGACACCTTTGTTCAAACGTTCTCAAGGTATATGTAAACAAGAAGAAATTTGGTACGGTTTGTAAAAAGCTGATCCAGAGGAAGACAGAACTACAGTGGTGAGCCTGTAAATCAGCTGATTCTCTGTAGTTGGTGTACTGAAGTATAGTTGACAGCAGATGTGCCTTCTTTATTCAGTTAACTGAAATTAATTATCAGTTTGTAGATGACCTGCAGACTGGAATGCATCCATCATACCTCCAAATAAGTGCTGAGAGAGGCTTTTGTAAACTGTTAGATTCTCATCAGTTCTGCAGGTCAAAAGCGAATAGCCGGGCGACTTTAACCAACGGAACGACAGCACCAATGTCCTGGAGACCACAAGAGCCAACTGTGTACACCGTTTTCAACACTCACTTGCAAGAGTCCGCAGGTATATTCCTGATTTCCCACATTTGCCCGGTCTTTCTTTCCACTCTCAAGATCTACCTTCTGGAATGTGCACATTCTAATGTGCTTCCCAAACTAATGCAGTTTAGTGAGAACTAATACTCAACTAATGACTACGGTTAATATGCACTAGCAGCCGATTTATCGATTTGCCTAATCTACTCCGATCACGCGCTTGATACAGAACCTAATCGCTACCACTGAAGGAATGCGAATCAATGTGGACCAAAGAAAGTAATTACTGGATCAAGGTGACAAAGCTGATTACAGATACGGCAGACACGGGAATAAACGAAAGGTCTACTTCGTTATTAGTTTATTTCCTAGACGTTTAATGAATGGCGAAATCCTTTCACAGTAAAATACTATAACATAACGTAACTACTAATAGTAGTATGTTACTTACATTGTTAATTTTCAAAATTACGCACGGCTGACTTCGGTCATAACCATAATTATTTTCTTTTACGCATACTCCCAGATCCAGCGGATAGAATTTGCAAACCAAATCCAAATCGTCCGGTGATTTGACGTTGTTCTCACAGGTAGCAAATCCGTCTTGTGGTTTGATATTGACCTCCTCGTAAAAGTAAACAAACGTGCGTATATTCTGAACATAGGGCATGTAGGTTTGTGGATCGGAAGCTGCATAAGCGATCAGCGCTGAACGAAAATCTATTCTAGGTCGAATACCAAGTCCTGTATGACATATGGATAGCGAATTGAGTAAAGCGAAAGTGAGATAGTTGGAAGTAAAATAAAACGATTCCACTCGACATCAGTAAACCGGAATTGGACAAGTGAAATCGAATTAAGTAACAGAAAAGATGTCTAATGGTGGTTCATGCTGCAAAACCTGCAGTGCTGTCTGGATTCTCATAATGAAAAATAAACAACGCCGGTCTTCTAAAAAATGCTGAGGAGTTGGTTTACCAAGAAGTAGTGTATATTTGTGATACGAGAAATTAATATTGGAAAATACTCATTGAAACTACACGAATAACAAAGTAGTGGAAAAGGCTTGCCTTCTGTGTTTGATCACCAGGCCACTTCCATTCCAATAAATACAAGACCAGTTATCAGAGTGAGGAAATAAAACATAGGTTAACAGAGATTCTGCACTAGGCAATTGTTGGCAATTACAATATCATCATTCAAAGTTTGCAATTAGACTGATTGTGAAGTCAAGGGAGGTAGAGTGTTTACATGAAATTCCTCCTAGCGCAGAGGTAAGGGTTGCGGAATCGGATCCTGATGACCTTGGCAAACGTCAACGTTCAAAGTCTAACCATTTTGACACCTGATAGACAAACTGAAGGGTATATTTCTAACTGACAGAATAAAAGCGTGGCAGAAGTGCAAATCCTGGCTGTGGTATGAATACACACTACTGATGAACTCCTAACAGAAACAAAACTCGAGTATAGTTCTTTTTGCAAAAGGGTTAACTGGAAAAGTCTGTAAAAAGCCTATACGATCACTTGTGGGAGATACTCGACTACCAATAACAAAACCCTAGGCTACTTGCTTCATTGGATAGTCTCGGAAGAGTTAGTCAAATGAGCTATAACCTTGTTTTAACTCACTTTAATAACCGCGCTATTCAACCATATAGGACGATGATCATACACTTCTACACTGTCTTGTAGTACAACAAATTTTATTACGCACGATAGGAGCAAAACAATAGTTGATTGTGGAACATCGAAGCTTCTCTTTGAGTTGTGACATAGCGACGGAGATTGAACGGAAGCGCACGTACAACAGGAGTGTAGGGTATGTTAGTTCGACTGAAGATTTCTTTTGATAACATCGGCTATTCATTCGAAAGTGAAATAAATAAATGTAAATTTAGTACTCCGGTAGAGTGACTTAGATTTCAGCCCGACCATCTGCATGAGCGTAAACTTACTTACAATTTGTTCGTAAATATGGCGTTCTTCATCGCTTTCTAAGCAACTTATTAGGACCACTGCGTAGACCCCTCATAGTTTTAAATGGCGTCACTGGACATCAGGACCATAAGACCTAATGACCTCGTGAACCATACTAACAAAGTTTTTCCTCGAAATCTGAATTGTTTACTGCTGTTTAAAGATCCCACTCTTCCAACTTTACTACTGATTACGCACTTCCTCCAGTGCATACCCACCTTTGACATCTTGAAACTCGGTGAGTTCTTACTCGGTCATTGCTTCATCCACAGTTCAGCTGAGCTTTGAAAGAAGTTACAAACAATATCGGAAGCTGCTAGTGCACAAAATATTTGACTGCCTTCAATCCAATTGTTGTATGACCTTTTAACCTAATAGTCAGCGCATAGTGAACGCGCTAATGCTGAATTCAGTTGGCGTTTGGCAAACAGTAGGTTAGACCAAGAAAATATCAATATTAAAACGGTTATACCATTTTGTATCACTCTCACTTTCTTCAAAGGTTTTCTTTAACTAACTTGAACTTGGATAGTCGTAGTGTATAGTTGTCAGCTTCAGGCAATTTCTAAGTGATATGTGTGGTTAAAGTATTTGTGAGCCAACCAGTTATTGATTGGAGGCGTTAGGAAGGATTGTAATCAACTGGGTCTAGTGACACTGACGATTGCTGTTATTTAGCTAGGTTGTCTATTAAGCGATAACAACAGAAGGCATTAGTGGAGGACGTACAAGAGCTAGTTTTTTAACAGTTGTCGTTTACTTCGGTTGCTATCTACCGTTAGGGTGCAGGCAACGTGATGTTGAGGGATTGAATCGAGGTACAGGTTTTCTTGAAATAACTTCGATCCGTCTAGTATTAATGGTTAGATAATTCTTTTAACCATAGTAATCAGTTTGGTTCCATCGGACCACCATTCATTTTCGCAAGTAGATCATCCGGTTCGTTATTGGCCATAGCTTCGCGGTTGACTGATTGAACTTCGTGAACATCACCCAACTAGTTTGGTGTCAAGTTAGAGGACAGAAAATCACCAAAATTGATGAGTGATGTTAACCAAACCCAGCAGGTTCGACATAAAACAAGGTCAAAAGGAAATCAGTTGATCTCCTTACGAAAGTCAATTGGATATGGACAAGCTATGGTAGAAAAAGATGTTAGGTTTCTTCATGGATTTTTGGCAGAATATAAAATTCGTCAGTAGAGGGATCAATGATGTGTGTAGGTCAACCAATGTTATAAACTGAAACCGATAAACCGACAGGGTTAAGCACGTTACTGTGTGTGTGCACTTCTATGATGTTTCGGAAAGTGAATTCGGGCTTCTGACGTCTTGCACGTCTAATGTTGTAGAATAAATTTGTGAACCCACATCGATTTGCCAACTGTCAGATTAGGTTCACAACTGATAAACTGGCCAATCTGCTCTGCTTAGTTTCGGCATTAGTAGACAGAAATGCAATACAATCTTCTGTCTGTGCCAATACTGTGGAAACCATTTTAACCTCATCAACAGGGGAAGCTATTTTTGTCTCCTTAAGAAAATATGTATTTCACCGCTTCTCACAAGATTATTTTTCTAATCAGTCGCAGCATATACAGTGCAATTATCATGCATTCTCCACACCCAACATGAACTCAAGCG
The DNA here is from genome assembly GCA_013368495.1 of Paragonimus heterotremus. NCBI lineage: Eukaryota > Metazoa > Platyhelminthes > Trematoda > Plagiorchiida > Troglotrematidae > Paragonimus > Paragonimus heterotremus. The sequence continues at coordinate 181,418 of LUCH01000531.1, forward strand.
TCCTCGAGATTACCCTAATTGTCCCGTTGTTAGTTTCGTGCTATTATTGTTCCAAAGTGCAAGTTTTCGCTAAAGTTGGAAGGTTATCTGTTTCTTGGGATTCCACGCAAACAACTACCCCTCATGCTCACTTCTTCAAATGGTTCTATCGAATTGGCCAACTAGTCCAATGCATGTTTCATATCGCTCACTGCGTCCACATATTTTCCGCCGATTTATCTTTCATTTTGAAAGAAAAGAACAGGCAGCAGCATTTTGATAAGTACCCCCAAATATGGGCTAAAAACAAACTCCTTTCCAAGTCACAACTCGTTGACTATTTACGTGCTGCATTACTTCTATAAGACTTATAGGAGTTTCAACCAAAGTTAAAAGACTCGTGTTTTACGTCTTACGTGAAGTCCTTTTCCACCCCCATATGATTTTATCTCTTTACTCATGGATACCTCCGTATCCCCTCACTACTTGCACGAGATTTCAGTAGACCTTCTCAGAATTGTGCATTTTTTAGACTGATGAAACACTTATCTAGCAGTGGCAGTGATTATCTGTTAAGTTTGATAGAATTTTTTGATCCTTAAAACCGTAAAGCATGTCGATTGTTTCCTCCCACATTGCTACCCAGTTCCGATATTCTCTTCTATACTTATCCCACTCACTGTCGTCACATACATGTGTATACGTGTGCAGTGAAGATGAGCGATCGTATTATACTACTCACACCGCGGCTATTCAGCAGTAGGACCAGAGCATATATTTTGACGTCGTACAAGCCACAGGAAAAATGCAGGAAGGAGTATCAGAGTGCAGCATCTCTCATAATGGTCCCTGCTACTTAATGGAACTAAACACTGACATCTGCGGCAACGGAGACGATCTGGGGTCGAATACCGCGTGGAAATGAGTGGTTTTGTTTCTGGTCTTGTTTAAACGCTTAACCCATGTATTGCTTTGTCGAATAAACAACCCTTGTGCCATCCGCGTTCTTGGATCATAACAACTGGTGCCACGACCAGGATTGGAGGATGAAGATCCCATGGCCGCAGCCGTTCGAGGATGGGGACGTCCGGAGCTTCCTGGAGGACTTCGAGGACGTGGCTGAAACGGTCGGAGTCAAGACCGACCGGGCAAGGCTGGCGGCCCTGCGGATGATACTCAAGGGCAGGGCGAAGGCGGAGCTGAAGGTGGCAGGAAGGGGCCTCGCGAAGCTGGAGTGGGCCGCCGCAAAGGATACGCTGATCGCCGGGTTCGGCGGCCCAGCCGGTTGCCAGGAGGCAATACAGCAGCTCAAGGGCGCCCGGCTTGGACCAGGTGGCGACGCTCTTGTGTATGCCGTGTCACTGCGGGCAGCGCTGTCAAGAGCCTTGCCACATTCGGACCAGGATTTGAAACAACGCATGCTGACAGAACAGTTCTTGGACGGAATGCCACCAGCGGTACGGGATCAGCTCAGAGTGGCTCTCATCGCACATCCGATGATGTTGGAACAGCTGGCTGATGCGGCTCGACAATTACTGGCAGATAACTCCCAGACAGTCAGCGAGTTGAAGACGAATGAACCAAGTGAAGTGAATGACCTGCGAACCGCAGTGGAAAAGTTGACTCAAGAAGTGGTCGCGTTGAAGATGAAGAGGGATCAGAACCGTGGCGACATCTGTTACAGATGCGGAACTCGTGGACAATGGCGAAGCTTTGCCCTCGGGGCGAGAAAAAGTTTCATGTAAATAAACGTTTCGCTGATTGTTTTTTGTCTGAGAAGGGTGACCCGATATTAGGGGCGGTTGATAGAACGGGAGTTCAGGCGAGGATAGAAATCAATGGTAGCTCGTAGTGTTGTTTGATTGACACTGGGGCGTCGATTTCATTTATTAGACCGAGGCCGAAAGAAACTGTTCAGCTGTGTGCGATGGTCGTTCGAACAGTCGGTGGGCTTACACTCAGAGTTACCGGCGTTGCGGAGTATGAGGTCGGAATCGATGATCACGTAGTCAAGCAGTCTTTTGTCATTTCTCCCGACGCACGCCAGACTATATTGGGGGCGGATTTTCTTGAACGCGCTGAGGCTGTGATTGATTTGAAGCGTGGTAAACTAGTAACAAAGTATGGAGTGATTCCACTGGTGAGAAAATGCAAACCTCAGCTTGGACAAATCGAAGCGAACGCACCCGGAACTATACCAGCCTGCGACAGTCGATTGCTGAATGGAGTGATATGCAAATTCCGAAAGTTGTTCACCATAGACCAAGACCCATATGGTTATTGTGACTAGATTGAACAGGAAAACTCCATCAAGCCAGACCAATTCCGACCGTTTGGGCCCAGAAGGACTTCGAGTCACCTTCAGCCGGAAATTGAGCGACAAGTGAAGGAAATGTTGAAGGAGAAAATCACTGAGGGGGCTGATAGCCCGCTCGATTCTCCTGTTCTGTTGGTGAGGAAGCCCAATGGAAAATTTCGATTTTGTGTCGACTTCAGGAGACTCAATGAGATTACAGTTAATAAGGTGGTAGCAGTCCCAGCCGTGGCAGAAATTTTCGATAAGCTACAGAACGCCAAGATATTTACAGTGCTAGACCTGCGGTCTGGATATTGGCAGGTTCCAATCAAGCAATCGGACCGAGACAAAACGGGGTTCAGAACGGAATAAAAGCAATACAGTTTCAAACATATGCCGTATGGACTGTCAGACGCCCCGTTCACGTTCAGACGATTGATGTTGAAGGTGATGGAAGGACTAAACAATACTGTTGTCTACGGAGACGATATCATCATCTACAGCGCGAATGAGACGGAACATACAGCACACGCTTCAGCTGTCTTGTAGAAGATTGAACAAACCGGCCTACTCATCAACAGTTCGAAGTGTTAACTGGCGAAACGAACGGTAAAATACTACTTGCTCACAAGGTCGGTCAGGGCCATGTCCAACCAATACCCGAGAAGCTGCTTACGATCGAGGCCATTCCGGTGCCAACATCGAAGAGGGCGTTGCGACAGTTTCTCGGTCGCGTCGGGTTCTATAGCCGTTTCATCAAGAACTCCAATGAACTGGCCAGCTCGTTGTACAAAATTTTGAAGAAGGATTGTAAATTTCACTGGGCAGTTGAGGCCAATCAAGCGTTCGTCGAGATCCAACAATTGATGGAGGAGGAACAGTTGACCCTGAAGTTGCCGGTGGCTGAACAGTGTTTCGTTGTTGCGACAGATGCAAGCGATGTGGGTATCAGAGCTGTACTGAAGCGAGAAAGCGGTATTGTGGAATATGCTAATCGAGTATTAACTCCTGCCGAACGAAATTACTCAACGACAGAGAAGGAGTGTGTGACGATCGTGCGGGCATTGGAGAAATGGAGACCGTACTTGCTCGGTCGACGTTTCCATGTGGAGACTGATCACAAGCCGTTGTAGTGGATCAAATCGGTGAAAAATCCCCGAGAGAGACTGGCTCGCTGGGCACTGCGATTGCAGGAGCACGACTTCACAATTCGCCATGTAGCTGGAAGAGAGAACTATAATCCCGATCTGCTTTCCCGAACGTACCACATGGATGAAGTTCACAAGAACGTGATCGAAGTGAACAGTGGCGAACTAGAGAATGACCCCAGGAGGTAACAGGCAGCGCAGAGGGCGGACTCGACAATCCGAATGGTGACTGATCAACTTCTATCGGGAGAACTATCACCAGAGAACGAGGAAATTCCGGAGGTGACATCCTTCAGATCGCACTGATCGGAATTGCGCTTGAATAGTGCAGGAATTTTAATGCGCCGACTGCGGGATGGAATAAGCGTGCTTGTTATACCGACGAGGTTGGGAGTGACAATTGTGAAGGAATGTCATCAGTTGGCTCATACGGGATGTCATCGAACTTATGAAATGCCGAGACAAAGGGCATACTGGCCGGGAATGAAGAAGGACGTTAACAATTATGTGCTGGCGTGCCAGCAATGTCAACCGCTGAAGAACTCCAACTACCCCAGTCAATATCCCACACAACCAATTCCGGTCAGTGAGATTGGGGAATTATGGCCGCTGGACGTAATGGGACCCTTCCCAGTAACCACATCCGGAAATCAATACATCACAGTTATGACGGAACATTTCACATGATGGATCGAAGCAGTCGCTATACCCGATCAGCGTGCAAACACGGTATGCAGGGTGGTAATTTAGCACATTGTGGCGGATCATGGAATACCGTGAAACACATTGACTGGTCAAAGTTCCTGCTACGAAAGTGAAGAGTTTTGGAACTGCTTGGAGCGTCTGGAAATCAGGAAAATTCGAACAACGCCATACCATCCTCAATCAAATGGACTGACGGATCAAAACAATCGCACAATCAAGGAATGGTTGGCAGCGAAAGGAGGGAGCTGGGAAGAAACACTACCACTGATTCTGTTGGCCCACCGCTGTTCGCCTCAAGGAACAACGAAGAAATCGCCGTTCGAGCTAATGTACGGGCGCATGCTACGCCTGCCAGTCGATCAGGAAATTGGTTTATGGGGTGGCAGGCGGATGAGAATGAGTGGCCAACTAAAATTTGACGAGCGCACAAGAAGTTGTCGGGGCGAAATGTGGTATTTGAAATTGGTTCCAAGGTTAAATACAGAGACAGGCGGAGTCCAGGCGTAACAGAACCCGGATCTAGGAAGTTCCTGGCGAGGTGGAGAGAACCTTACGTGGTAGTGGACCGCCGTGGTCCAGTGTATCTGATCAAAAACGATAGGAATCAACATCGAGTGCACGGAAGCCAACTTCACAAATGGTACGACACCCAGAGCACAAGAGAGTGTGCGCCAGCAGCAGCGACGTCCCCAGGGCCAATACGCAGATCGTCTAGAGTGCGAAAAAAACCTGAACGGTTTTTGCTGCAGTTGGAACAATCTTTGCGGGGGGAGGAGTGCAGTGAAGATGAATGATCGTATTATACTACTCACACCGCGGCTATTCAGCAGTAGGACCAGAGCATATATTTTGACATCGTACAAGCCACAGGAAAAATGCAGGAAGGAGTATCAGAGTGCAGCATCTCTCATAATGGTCCCTGCTACTTAATGGAACTAAACACTGACATCTGCGGCAACGGAGACGATCTGGGGTCGAATACCGCGTGGAAATGAGTGGTTTTGTTTCTGGTCTTGTTTAAACGCTTAACCCATGTATTGCTTTGTCGAATAAACAACCCTTGTGCCATTCGCGTTCTTGGATCAAAACACGTGTGTAGATACATATAAGTGCTACTTTTGATCGTTGAAAACGTGACCATGTAAATGTTATTATTCATCTCATGAAGGATACAAAGCACTTTGTTCACTCGACTAGACTATCTTGTTGAGTTGATTGAAGGCTAGGTAGGAAATTTGTTTCTATCCGTAGTCAGTGCGCTTCTTCTCCTTCTTCTTCTTCTCAAAAGGTCGGAAATTTGTCGTTCAATGCAAAATGACAGGTGTCTACCAATGTTGCAAACAGTTGAACTTAGTGACCACCAGCGAAGTGGGTGGGTCATCTTAGTGACACGAACGACGGAGAACTAAACCAACGACCCGTGAATAGTGTCGTTAGGTCGCCAAAAAATGGCAGTTGAAACAGTTATCCAGTAGACCGCAGGATCACGGTTATCGGAGTTGCAGGAAGATTTGTGAAATATATTTCTTAGCGGAAACAGTTTTCCTACTTAAATACTGGATCTGATAAGCCGCTGTGTGGTGGATCTCTAAACTAGCAAACATACCATAAATAACGAAAGGAGACATGTTGCAAGATATTGTGAACATGATACGTTAAAGTATTCATAACTTGCGGGTTGCTACAACAAGAGGCATATAATAATTCAACCATGATCGTTGTAATGTCAATAGCGCAAGTGTCAGTAGAGTTGATTCATGAAATTGTAATCAGATTTGCATCAAGTCCTTGAGGGCGATATACATTACTGAAGAGCTCAAATAAAAGTGGAACTCAAGCGTAGTGTCTTTTCTCGAAAGGTGAGTGGGGCTGCAAACGCTGCAATTACTTGTGAGTGATGTTCAAATTATATTACCCGAAAAAGACTTCTATCTATCATTAACTACGAAAATGATCAACCTTCGGCTTTTTACACAAGAACAGCGAACGTTGTCAGTTCCAAACTATCTGAATCAACAGCTTGTGTATACGCTGGGCCGAGCTGCTATTACTGATCAGCGCTATCCCTAAAAGAGGAAACAGGGTTCGGTTCGGATCACGCAGAAACAGTTAAACCAAGCTGACCTGGGCAATAACGTAACCTTCTGTCATAATGTACCCTGAAATGAGTGAGGTCTAGTTTCTGCTCTCGTGCCTTGTTATTAGCATCAGTTACAATGTGAAAAGTGCCACCAACTTGGACCAGTACCTACAAAGACCTCATAGATGGCTGAGGCAGGTTTTCGAAAAATACTTGTCGATTCGACGCAGAAAAGATTGAACAACAGCTAGAAAACTATCCAAACATTTTTGTTTTTGTTGAATGGATTTCCGTTCGTCTTTCGTTATTATTATTATTATTATTATTATTATTATTATTATTATTATCTATACTGGACACTTGTATGGTCTATTTTTATCGCAACTGCTGGAGCTGGTTTTGTCCACATCTTCTGATCTGTTCTCTAACATGATGCATGGAAACCTGCAATATTTCGTTACGGCTTTCCTGCTCTACTGTTATTAGCAGCGAAGTGGACGTTTCAAAATTTAAAAAAAATGGTGTAACTACATTATCCCACCTTGTAAACCTGTCTCCTCTGTCGGTATTAGTGGGCCTGAAAAATGAATCAGTAGGACGTCACAAACTGATATACAATATTACTAATTGTTACCACTTAAGAATAATCAAAAAACGTTAGTATAGTGACAAATTCAAGGCAGTTTTATTGTTGTTTAATCGTTCTATCGCTTATCCACATTAAATTGTTTATAACGGTTGGAAACAAACAACCGATTTGAGAGTAAAGGGAAGCTACCTTTCTAGCGACTTTTGCTGCCTGGTTGGTAATTTATTTCCACAACGGCGACGGTCGCGCTATTGATCTTGATTGACAGCAGTCAGCTGGAACGATCTCAGCCAGAATATTCATCACAATGTCTTTAGTTTAAATATCAAGCTCGAGCAGCGGTGGCCGTCATCATCATCATCGACAACAACATCATGCACAGCACTACATCAGTGGTCTTCACTTAGGCTTAACTAACATACAACCAGGAAAAAAGCAAGCCCTTATCAGGAAGAAAATAGGAACAGGGGAACGGAGGTAACCTAAGTGTTAAAACTAGCTACACCTATATTCAAACCTTTAATATCAAGGTGCGCACACCTTGGTCACAAACATTTAAGCTATTAGTGAAAGCAAGGCGTCGCCAACAAAATAGTTTCTTTACGGCTTTCACTGCACCAAATTAGTAGGTGCAATTACTTCACAGGGTGGCGCTCGCGACAACATAGTGAGTAACAGCAAAAGAGTCGAATTTCTATCCCATCCATTGAAAGAACTATTACGGACAAACGTTGACTAGGTCAACTCAGTTGGCGTGTTGTTGCGCGGTCAACCTTCTTTTTTTCGGAGGCAGTACTTGATGTCTGGTCATGTGTACGCAAAGACTGTTGACTCGGGTAACTGATCGATCCCAGGTCCAGTTCACGGACAGCAGTACGCATGTTTGCATTTCTAATACTGCATTCATTTTAGACTAAGGACAGAGACGTTAATCATGTTGAATCAACGCCGTTGTTTCGTAGCCTGGTGGTTTAGAAATTTAAAATCACCCCATAGCCCGCGTGTCCCCGTCAAACCATCTGCCGTGCGCCAAACTTTAATGCCACCAGCATACAAAGGTAAGAGAAATTAGCAAACTGTAGGCTTCCTGTCATAAACGGAAGGCAGTTGGCCTAGTGACGAACCCCGTGGCACATGGTTAACCACACAGTGCCAGTCAGAATATGACAGTAGTCAATGGCACTAAGGCGGGGATCATGAAGGCAATCAATGGGCCATGGGAAGAAGAGATCAGTTTTTCATAATTATCTAGTTTTATTCAGAGAGGCAAATTGTTGGACATGTCTAACGCTTTGAAAAATGGGGGAATACGCCAACTGGTTTGTCTATAGTAGCCGCTTTTGCACATCTATCCAGAGAAATAAGTAATCCGGTAATGCGATGGAATACTTCTCAGAATCTTTGTTGATTTTCAGTAATGATACAAATCAAATGCTCGTCTAACCGATCATCAGCCGGATTGTTTCTTGATGTTTGAGGTAACTGACTGTAAGGATCATTTTCATTAAAAATGGGCGACATTGTGTGTATCTTTCAGGCTTTAAGGAACCCAATAATTCCGTAGCATATGTTTTGGCACATGTAAGGACTAACAATCGGGGGGACTTTTCTGAATATCCCGGTTGCAACCACACTCTACACTCGTCTGTCTTGAATGCTTGTTCTGCTTTATGGACCTCAGAATCACTTTCTTCCATCAAGCAGCGTACGCTTACACTTTTTTCACAATTCATCTCTTATTTTAACCCTTAAGGTCCTTCACATTTCACCTTCATGAGAGCTCGGAGATGTTACGGACTTTGCTCTTGGTGTTGTGAGTTGGCAGAAACCCATCACATGTTTCATATTCCCGTCTCCTGGCTGTCAAGCGTTAGTCCCAGACTCGGCTAGAGCCAACTATTTATCAGACATTGCTAAAAGCACATGGTATGTTTCTTAACCCTACCGTTCTCTTTTGATTTAATGCATGTTAAAATCATAGTTCAAATGTTATTTGAGGATGGCGATCCAAAATTTGACGGACTATGGTCAAATGCTTCCTTAATTGTATACTACACGCCAAAGAGGAAATTAAACCAGAATCCCAAACCTGATTGACGCTGTGTTCACAGACTTAGAAAAATGATTTTTAGCATGAGCGTAAACGTTGGTAATGCACAAAACTCCTCAGTCAACTTTAAATTCGACCTCAATAATACGACGTTGCCATCACCAGTACCTGAAACTCACTTCTCACAATGGTTAACCCGAAAAGAAAAAATAGCAGTTTGCAGACCTTAGTAATTTTAGGCGCCGTGAGGAATGTGTACAGTATGAGCAAAAGTGAACGACATGCTACACCAACTTACAATTAAAGACAAACTCAACAGGAGACTATTTCCGGATCTTTATTTTTGTCTTATGCGCAAGTTCAGTAGTGACCAATGAGGAGTTAAAGGGTGGGGAATTTAGCAAGAAGTTGGTACTCATCCAGTTTCCTAACCGCCCGCACACAGGTTGAATACCGAACAAAATTGATAATGAACGCACGTGGTGGTAGTCAACACTGAGGGTCTAAGTATAAAGGACAACCTGGCCAAACGCATCATTCAGACGAGAGGAAACAAAATACTTCTGACTGAAATACACACCTATTACTTCAGTTACGTTTAGTGCGGAGGTAATTTAACGTACACTGTTAAATTCTATGTAAAGTTTGGAGTGAGACGTCATTACAGTGGTGTGTCGCGCGTAGCTGAAGTATCTTAATCCTAAATCACAAAATGTAGTAAACCTTCGAAGGAGGTGTAAAACGCAGACCGTGATATATCAAGTGTCATGTGTAGGACTTTCTTCGGAAACTTCTACAACTCGTGTTTTATCGAAAGTGGAGTACACTAAATTAAGTTGCGTCTTCTGTTGATCTACTTAGTGAGCCTGCAACAATACCACCCTGTGATCCGTTATAGACGAATTTAGTCCAAAGTCATCAAATGGCACCGTTAGTAGGTCAATAAAGCTTCATCAATTTTTGCACTTCTTCATCCATACCAAGAAATATGATTCAAAACCAAGTTTGTTCTGAGAGACATTAATCAGCACGGTCGCGTTGGCAAATAGAAGACCATATCTTTCGCGAGCTTCCAGTGTGTCTTAAAGGTTCTCCAAAACGGGGATACTGAAGTATTCCGCGCTCTAACATAGCAATCGAGCTGAACCCCCTATCCCCGTTATCCGGCTGGTCGGATCAGATGGCCTTGATATCGACTTCACCGTGTAGTGTTAGGATGGCCGGACATGATTACGAAATATCTCCTAGCTGCTTACAGGCTGAAGATACATATTGGTGTTTGTCTATCTGAAAATATTCCGAGGAGTAAGCGTCAGTGGCGGAATCAATTGGTGAAAAGTCTACATCATTGACCGTGACGATAACCTCATAAAAAGAAATGACCCTGACAATTTACATTTGCAAACTGAGTAGGACCCACATTTGATCGCAGCCTTCGCATTCAGATAAGCCGTACGGCTAGCCTACCTAGGAGGATATTATAAGACTCGGAACTCGGGTTGCAGGGACGGTCGTTACTGCAGTCAACTTGTAATGGTGACGGAAAGTAATTTAGATAAAGTATTATGTCTGGTTGCAAATGTATATCCATATTTTCCCTTGGATGAAATTCTAAACTGACTCCTATTCTGTGCTTATTAAGGTTTATCAAAACGTCGGTAGGACGCCAACTGAACAAACCAGTTTGATGTATAATAATGACAGTAATAATATATTGGTATTTGTCAGTGCATTGTAATCGTAGGTGTGTGACTTGATGTTGGGTATATTCACATAACCGTAGACTGTGGACGCAGTTAATTGCGGAGGCCGCAGCGTCATTCATAAGTTTACTGGCCCAAAACGAGCGTGTGATGATCAGAACCATAAAGTCAAGTATACCGGTTGAGTTGCGCATTATACTCAATTAGAGTCAGTTAGGTTTAGTACTCTGATGATGTCCGCCGGCGTACGCTGTCAGCCTGCATATAATAAACTACACAGTAGACTTTCTCCATGGTTGTCGGGGCCAACCACTACTTATCGTCGGTTGCATGTTCGAACCACGTCGGGTTCAACAATTGTTGGAACTAGTCCAACAGAATAATGCCCAGTCAATACTTATCAGCGAAAGTAAATGACGAAAAAAGACCCTGGAAAGTAAAGTGTACAGAGGAACACAAGTTAGCGAAGCACCAACAAAGTTGTGATTGTAGCCCCGGGATGGATAATACAAAATGGATAGCTTGACTGGAACAAGTGTAGGTGGAAACTAAAATCATCAGCAATGTACAAATAAATGTGACTATCAAAAATATTATTCATCGTAGTCGCTACATGTCGTCATCAAACGGCCCCTAGATGCCTACATGACTGTGTGTTGGAATGAAGACAAGTAAAGCCCTGCTTATTTCGAAGTCAAGATGCCCAATGAGAAGGCTCACATAGTCGGTGATTCTCACTTCCTACCAATGAAAAATACACAATGAACACTGAATGCGTCTCGTCCGAAAACGTCACAGCGCTGATTTATTTTGTTGCACATACATCTCATGGTATCAAACAGTCACTTAAGGATTAATGTAAACCAGGACGATATGTGAAGTGTCAATGTATTTTTGGTCCGTTTGGGTCATACAAACGTATCTTGAATTAACACACAGTCCCAGGTGATCACCTGGTACTGGCACTTAATTCGAATTAAACCTATGCCATCTAACCGGAAAAAAATAAGTTTATTAACTTAATTTAATTTCCTTCAAGCTGGAAATTTTAATCGGAGCACTTACCAGGGGATAGCTCAAGCGGACTATCCATTCCAGTAACATATGGTACATCGTTGCTGACAATCAATTGAAGGATGATAATGAGTAGGCCAGTCATGATGATGAGCAGAATAATATACATTACGAAAAGGTACGTCCAAAACTTCACTAGAAACGGCTGACTGTGTACATGCGATCGACTTACTCCACATGACAAAAGATCTTCCCATTATATTTTTTGTCTTGGGATCATCTGTCCAAAACACATAAGAATACCATGGGGTTTTCTTTTTCTTCTTTTGCTTCGGTTTTTCTTCTGTGATGAACGCTTTCTTTTGATCATCCTCCATTGAATACATGGTAAGTAGAAAAACGGTATCCGTAACTTAAATAATGCAATTGCCACTGTTTATTTGTATTTGTACTTTAATAATTAAAACAAATTAAGGGAGGGGTCGAGCGAACAACTTCTTGTTCGTGAAGACCGATAATTGATGGCTAAAACACCGTATCACGGTACATATCAGGAGTCTGAATTATGCGAACGTAGATTAGATCCGGGGCCGAATAGAACAATCCCAATAAACACGTGGCCGACTCGGCCAAGTTGGCCAAGCGTGGGCCAGGTGTTGGCCTGTCTTTTCTACTCCACTGACCAACTAAAGATGAGAAACCATGGTGAATGGCACGTTATTATGGGACTACTTTCGTGGTTGCATAATGATTGCGGATAATCTAAGAACGGCATTTTTCATTGCAATAGATAGATATTTGACTACGAAATAGGTGGTTGCCAGTTGAAGGTAAATTTTGTTCATCCAGGCTAGTTCGATAGCTCTGGGTCATTTGATTGTCACGTGCCTCTTGTTTGGTCGGTTTTCGCACTTATTTTTTGTGACATTTTACGGGTAATCTTAGACGACAATATGTCATGTCACTCTGAATGTTTGTGTGATATAACGTACTTGTATTGTTAAGTGAAGACATGATAAAACTTGACCTGAAGACTAATTTTAACCTAGGTGTTTGATCTTTTGATCTTCATACTCTCTGAAGCCATCTGGTGAATAAACTTTTGATGTACCTTGAGTTTTGGGCGGAGGCTGTATTTTCGTACCACTATATATAATCGAATACGGCGGGAACGTGTACGATTTGACATCAGTTTCACCTGTGTTTCCTCCATTACTATCCCTGTCTTCTTGGAGGATGAAATTATTCCGTCAGAGGAACTCAGTAGTCCTTCATTTTGTTACGTTTATTTGTAATTGAAGATGACGAAGATGCCCAAGTGATGAAGGATATGTGTCCAGCCTCATCTGTCGAGGCGATACGCAATCCGCAAGGTTCATGTGTTTATTACTCAAGGAGGAAACGTAGTGTTGACGCCTTGTATTCCCATGAATGTCAGCAATCAACTTTTACTTTCAGTTTATTGCTAGGTGCAGGCAGTCGTGATGGTGTTCTTGATTATTGTTTTTCTTTCGTAGATCCGCATCCTAGCAATCGTTCACCGGGTACGCACATTTGATGAGTACACACGAAAGATACGTAACTATGTGTTTGCCAAATCATTGGCGATGAACATAAACTGGCTGGGGACGAACGGAAAGTGTCGCCTAATGGACACTAACATTTCTCAAGCAATTATAAGTAATACGTTTTCGTTCTTATACTTGGACAGATGCCGTCTTATCTTATCGAAACTACCCCCAAGAGAGTGAGGGAAATGTGAAATGTTTCATCGTGAGGTGGTACTAAGAAGCCAAAAACAGAGACGGTGATAGATCAGAACGCCGATACTCAGAAACTAATCGCAAACAGGCAAGAACCTATAGATTTGCGAAAGTCATTTCATTAAAAGGGCAATCCGGAGCTGGAAGACACAAAAAATGCCCGGAGGAGGAAGCCAGAAGAAAACATGAACAGGTACGGTGTATCGTAGATGCATCGTTGAGGCTTGTTGCGGTTAAATCACCACACAAAAACACCGGTAAATTCGTATGACGTACCTACTTTTTTCCAGGTTGACCAAACAGAAATGGATAACCACGAATAAATATATATCAAAATGTGGCTCGAAGATATCCGAAGCTAATTCCACCACTGGGGGTACATCCACCAGGTAAGAGTGCACCACATACTTTGACTTCACATGTTGACAACTTTTAACGCGAAATCATTGATGTGAAGTGGACATTTGTCAGAATCATAGTCTAACATTAGGTGCCACGTAGGTGTCTATAATGCGTGTTTCACATAAAGTTGATTTTTCATGTAGTGAAGCCATGTCTGTTACTAGTCTTGTTGATCCATGTTACCTATTCCCTTCTCGGTTTATTTCCTCTCGGAAGATGTTTTTTGTAGAATTTCAATATTGCTTTGTTGTTTTTGTCCATTTTTTCATTTCCTTATCTGTTGTTCTCTAAATTATGTTTTTTTCAGATTTAGCTTCATTCGTATCTCGCGTACGGTATGCTGGATTTGAGGACGCTCTCTTCTTCAACGAGACTTGTTTGTGATTGCCTTTACTTCTTGGACTTCATCGATTTCTTTCAATGAAACATACACGTACTTTTTTTATTACGGTACTTTTCGTTTTGCGGCTAATTTCTGTGTGTTCATCGATCACGCAAATGTCCACGGTAGTATGTCCGTCGTAGGAGCGATTTGGAGAGTTGTAGGATGCGTCCATTGTCCATTTCCACACTGGTCCGCGTTAGATCAACCGAAGGCGTTCGTAGTAAACGCTCCATCACGAAAATGATCCTATTAAATTGGCTTGACACCTTGTTGCCAGATAAGATCTATCGCTTAGAAGAGGATTCGGTGAAACTTACAGACTAGTGTCAGTAGGTCGTACGCGTTGGATGACAGGTTTCGAACTACTTCAGTTGTTGAAGCGAATAACTAAGAATGTAAGGGGGGTGCCGTTATCACAGTTGGCCCACTCGGATCCTACTCTGGCTCACTGGAATCCCACTCTGGCTCACTCCGATCCGACTCTGGCCAGAATCGGACCGCCTCTGGATTTTGTTGCACGCCTTCTCGGATCCGACTCCTCGCCGGAATCTGACCGACGCCGGGCCAGAGTCGGCGTGTTTACTGGGATACTTTCGTTGGTTTTGCTGCTTACAAGGATGGTTTCCGCCTTCGTGCACTGATCGGAGAGCTTCATGGTAACTTTGTACTGGAAGAAATTTTGGAGAATCTCACTTCTATAATCCGTAATCGGTGGCCATTCTCAGCGATTCCCGCATTTCAACGACTCAGCGATTGGTACTGAGTTTCAGCGCTGCAGACTTCAGTGATCTCAACTGTTTGTTTACAGCTTCGAGGTTGTAGGCCCAAGGCGTCCGGCTCAAGTTAGTTTCTTCTTGTGAAAGTCAGTTTTTCTCTGCTGATTCGGAAGACGGCCATTGAAAACAGGTTGTAGCACCTTTCTTGAGGGTTACAGAAGGTACAAAGAATTGAGTGAAATACCAACTTAAAAGAACAGGGCAGAATACTAATCTGACAATTTCCTAATTAGGTAGGAACCTACTAACCATTCCTCAACGGTCCCTGGAGAAGCAGCTAACATTCACCGCAAGATCGTTCCAGTGGTTCTCAACCCTGTAAGATCACGGTTGCTTAAGGAAGGTCTGGGATCGAAACTTACAAAGACTTTCGTCGTGAACTCTCTAGTGGTTATCAGCTATTTGGGTAAGGAATTGCTGGACGAGTACTACGCTAAGGAAAAAGTGCGTAAGGTCTAAGTCATCGCGGACTATTCTAATCTGTAGTGGGTATAAACCGAGAATTTCAAGACAGATCATTTTGGTGGCTACTACTCAGACTTGTTCACTGGCGAGTGTACCTTTCTCCAAACTTGTTTATGCCACTCGATTAACATACTTTAACAGTGGTCTAACATGCAGCCCCTATGAGGTGTTTAGAAGACATGCCTATCTCTGCGGGGAAGGGCTCATTTATCATCCCAACGGTCTCATACTTCTTTCTGGCGGTCACTTGGTGGTGATCAGAGGGCGATAAACCGGACGATAGACAAATCCCTAGGGCATTTTTAAAATCAGCTTTCGCGAACTCTATTACGCTTTTCACATTACATGTCACGAGTAGGTTCTTGGAGTATTCTCCGAGCGACATATGTGCACAGTTGCTGTCTTCTAGAGGGACTGCAGATGCCCAACCACAACTGCATACGATCAACGCCAATCTGCAGTGCGCGGAGACTCAAGTCCTTCACTTCCAGTCGATTTACCCGTTTTATTATCCTGCGGGCTTCCACCCACCTGAAGGGTTATCACTAGACTTAAAACGTGACACCGTTGGTGGGGACTACAAAAGGGTTTCAGTTAGATGGAACTCCAACGGCGCTTTAGAGCAATTCTTATAGCAGCAACCTACAAACCTAGAAGGAAAGTCGTTCCAGTGATTGACAACATTGTATAAAGAGTCGCTGGCCAAAGAGGGTCCCAAGAGGGAATTTGTACGGCTTTTTCTCGTGACCTTTTCGACCGCTGCCAGCCAATAGGACTAAAAACTGTCCGACAAGTCCTACGCTGGAGAAAAGGTGTGCAAGACTGAAGTGGCCGCAAAACCATCGCAATTCATGTGGGGGCAAAGTGAAAAATTCACGTCACGATTCACAAGCTCTATGCCGGAGGTCAATGACTCGCTTGAGAACTGCTCGTTCAGAACGCCCACAACCAAGGATGTCATTCTTTAATCCAATCTGCACGACTTGGTAGGCGCGCTCTAATAGCCGTCCTGCATGAGCCCCATTAAATGCCTAAAACTTTTTGTCTATGTGGGGTAAGGATCGACTTGCTATTCCGAAAGCCGCAGACCCATTTTTGATAATGAAAATAATAATAATAATAACAATAATAATAGTTAATAATAATGATAATAATGATAATAATAATAATGGTATATTTCTCAACACATCTGTGAAAAACACGCTCAGATAAGCGTGATCAGTACACACATTTTAACATGAAATCCATAACGTACACATAATTGTTAATTGTACGATACACCAATAATGGGAATAAATTCACAAAACGGACATAATAATACCAGAAAATTCTGGTTCACGAAGAATCGTTTGGTCCACTTGCCTCCAAAACGATAGTTCTAAAAATTTTTAATGTTTGTTAAAAAATGCTGAGTAGTCACATCAATTTTCGCCTCACAAGGTTAACGTTGGTCTTATGTTCAAGGTCATGCCAGAAAAAAGACTTCTCAGGATGGAGAAAATGAACAGTTGAAGAATTTCGCCATCATTCGACGTAGACGGTGCCGGAAAAATGTGTAGAAACTCTTGTGATGATGAAGGAAGATAGCAGGGTCTCAACTTTGCCGGAGAAATGGACGATCTTCTGGTCTGGACTCGGTTATTTCCTCAAAATGGACGGAATTCCACGGACCTCGTGAGCTGTCCAACCATTACGGGGTTTTGATTTTCCAGACGTTATGGAATGTTGTCTCGTGTTAGAATTGGTGGTTGAATCAAGAATGGAGAGCAGAATTACGTGATAAACAGGAGAACGTAAAATGGTCATGTGAAGTATGACGAGTAATGGAATGTGACATTTTCTGACCAAATGTCTTTTATAGATTTTATAATTTCATGTTAGTTAGTAAAATATATATCTCTAACAAACAAGCATTATCGTTGTTGTGATGATACGCGAAAGGACGGTTGTTGACATCCGTGTGTTTGAATTTCCTCCAGATCGATTCGCACGATGTTTACTGTGCTGCGTACGCTGTGAATCATAGTGGCATTACCACAACCTTCACCGGAAGACACATGTTCACCCTTATCTTCGTTTAGCGGAGTTTTTACCTGCCTGACCACGGCTTAACAGCCTCAGCATTTATCTGTAATGTTTTGGGTCGTCAATGTAGGGAAGAGCGTTGCCAGAAATATCGTCCTAAAGGTCGTCGTTGTAAATGAGGATCGTAGGGGAATCGTGCACTGATCCCTGAGAAGCTCCAGTAGAGACTACGGACAGAAGTGAAAGGCGCGGTGGAGTTTTAGTTGTGAAAGTTCTTTCATTCAGAACCGAGGTTATCCAGCGGGGAACCCCCTAATGGATGCCGTGATCTTCCGGCTTATGTTTTACAGGACCAAATGGGACACTGCTGGGTACCTTAGCGAAATCGAGATGAACGACGTTTGAGATGGAGCCTCTGTCTGATGCCCGAATTAGACCATCACTGAATATGAAGTCTAGCCGTCGAACGTGAGTTTCTGAGCTGTTGCGTTCGAAGAAATTATTTTCCTGGAAGAAATCATTTTAATGATTTGGTAGCTAATGTAGAAATTGAAATCGTCGAAATCTGCGTCATGGCCTCAAATCTGTTTGTTTCAACTGATCATTAATTGAAAACCAATTTCTGGTAATTAATTTTCGAAAACTGGTATGGATGCTGTTGTTGTGGTCGATTGCGTGTGTGGATGTTATCA